>JARJDR010002840.1:0-20982 GCA_030264135.1 Myllaena sp. GC000078
GTACACGTCAAGTGCACTTCACCTCACCCATACTCGACATGAGTACATACTTAGACTGCCAATTTCTTAATTTGCAATTATTTCAAAATTAGTCCTACCTGTGTATACATACTCAACTTGGCAATAAATAAATTTTCTTTGCAATGAAAACTTTTACCACCTTAATATTTTCACGAAAAAAAAAACAATAGATCATAAAAGAAATACTCACCAGTAGGTAATTTTAGTGTGCGAAGTTTTCCTGAACGAAAAGCGCTTCGTACATGTAAAATCAATCACTCCTTCGCACGTCAGTATTCACTTGTGGCGACGACTTTGAATTTTATTTCGACGTTACAAACAAATAAACACTTCCGTTACGAAGCGCGAGCACTTTGAAGCATCTCAGTTTTCACACAATTAACAAGCAGTCCACTTAAGAGTTTAATCACTAAATCCTTCTGCGGACGGGAACGATGCGAAGCACACAGCGATTTCAACGTTCGAATGCGCCACCTCGCACGCGCGCGCTGGAGACTTCAATGCGCGAATGGGCGCGCGCCCTGGAGACTTCAATGCGCGATAGGCGCGCGCGCGCGGGCACACACTCCGCACAACGCACTCCGTCGCTCGGAAGTTTTTGAGAAAAATTGTGCTAAACAGCAGTCACCACACGAAACGCACCTCATCAACAAATCACTAATATTTGGATGACAAATGAGTTATTTGAACACTGATTGCGCGCAAGAAGTAAAAGTTTGCGCACTTTGAAACTAACTTTGAAACTAACGATCGCGCGTCCGTCGATCGCTTGTGCTCAGTGTGTGTGGAGCGCGGCGCGCAGAACGCTCGCTCGCGACAGGCGCGCATTCAGGTAGGATGCGATCCGCTGACCTGTCGGTTCCGACTGTGCCGGACGAGTGAGTGTATTCGCCGCTGTTATGCTTCAAGAACCGCGTACACCTGTTTGCGAGGTGGGGAGCAATGAAAAAGACACCCCTCCTTTGGTGCGCAGCACGACACAGAGAGAGACAGGCGTTTTGATGGTATTTTTTTGATATAAAACGTAGTAGACAATAATTACGCGTTACACATTGTTGTCGGTTTAGAGGAGACCAGCCCACGACGTTGCGGCGGCGGCGGCAGTGCAGGCGACGACGTTATGTCGTCTCATGTCGCATCAACGTTCGTCGCTGAATTATTTACATCAAAATTGCAAAATTTTAATCTGGATCTATTTATTTATTTAGACATATTTTAAAATATAATTTTATTCATAATAATAATTAATCAACTCACAACTAATAAAAATTCATAGTGATAAACATACATAAGCAATGAAAATGTTATTTTTAAAACACAATTATTCGGATGATCTTCCAAGATCTAAGTTACTAGGTGGAGGTGAATTTAATATTCCCATATTCATTACCATTGTTTACCGCGCAACACAAATATTTTTCTACCGCAGCCAGACAAAAGAAGCGCAGGGAGTCGTCATCTAATCATCTGAATACAATTCAAGGCCACGCGCGCAAAATTTTCCCAGGACCATATAATACCCTGGCGCACATCCGACAACAATAGCGCAAAATTTTCCTTTTCTTTGCGCGACGCATCATTCGTCAGACGTCAGACGCGAGGCGCGGATTGCATCACCAGCAAAACAATTATCACTCACGAGTGCGCATATTATTTATTATTCATAGCTTTTTATGTCAATTATCGTATTAGTGTCATTACAACAACCATCACTCGGCATTTAATTATTCACTCTCCAGCCAAGTGGTCAGCTGAAGAAAGCTTTGTTGATTTACGGACGGTAGCATTAGGTACATTCAGTCCGGCTGCACTGATTATGTTATTGCTCACCATCTGCGCATAGTTTATGAAGATCAAGATCATCATAAATTTCCGCACTACCATTTTCGCATCGATGACGTTTTGCTGTGTGATGCGAAGTTGCGAAGAGTTGCAAAAGTTTTTGCGGATTGTGAGCGACATACAAAAATGCCCTTCTGCATCCTCGTTGATATCGCAAAAATCCTTTGCAGAAATGATGGAAATAAATTCTGCAAACGTACGCACATTATCCAATTAGCATGACAAGCAATTTTCTGGTCGTGCAACGAAGAAAATCTCCGCTGCAGGTGTTCGCGAGCGATTTTTTTCGTGTTTGCAATCGCGTCTCGGAAGGCACATAAATCTTTTAATTAATAAAATATCTAAATAAATATGATGCGCATTGCACGAGATGATAGAGACCTACTTTGCGATGTCAGATGTGTATCTTAAGATATAACTTCCTTCGCGATGCAAATTAGAAGCGAATAAAGGATAATTAACAAGGCAATTACACCATGATGTACTTGGCGACTGCGATGCAATCGATTAATAATCAATCTCTTCCTTGTTTTGCGATGCAGTACATTTTCAGCGCGTATTGTTTGTGGAAGCCACTAGCCAAGTAATAAATATCATAAGAGTATCATAAATAACTCCATTGCGTTTTCCACTTTGCGAAGAGATCCGAACGAACGTTGGTGGGCCCCGCGCGACGCAAACGTATTTGCACAGTCGGACATGACCTTTTGCTCGCGCGCTGCACATTCTGAATGTGATGAGGTCCCGAATCCCTGCACATTCGCTGTTCCTTGTTGTTCTTGCCGTTGTTTGTGCTCTTGTTGCATTTGGTGAGGTCGAACTTGTTGATCGCACCATGATTCATGGCTGTATGTATAAAACTGTTATACATTTGATATATTGTGATGGCAACAACATCCGTATTGCACCCTATAATATTTGTTTGAATGCTTCAAACATCGAAAATAACTACCATACTAAATTTAAGTGTTTGCAAATGAACATCATAACAAAATCCTTTAATTTAACGTTTCACCAAAAAGTGCATTTTATGATCCTTACATAACTAATTATAATTTATAATTAATAAATCTCGAAAAACATATAAAATGTCTCAAGTATTAACGAATGGCATAAATTCTCGCAATAAACTGGTACGCGGAATATATCTAATTTTCGCTGGTGAGATCTTCTCTCAGAAGAAGAACCAATCAAAAGTGGTTATATAGTTGCGATGCACATTATACATTACACTTATTACCGGCCGTACATTTAGTTTCATCATTTATTACGCTGTTGCTGACAAGTTTTGCTGAAAATGATTCACTACTTATTACTTCTCGTGCACTAAGTAACTATACTTACTGATTGCACGTGTAAGTACACACTCACGTGTGCGTGTCGATATGAATAGATTCGCCTGGCGCTATCGAAATAGACGAGCCCAGCGCGAGCGTAATATTTTAATAATAGGACATGAAAAATTATTGTGTGTATTACATGATGTCAAATATCGGCAAAAATCGCATGTAATATATTGCTTATCATAAAACAAAGCGGGCACAGGATGACGCCAGATTTAATAGATCTCATCGGCATAGACGTCATGCGGTTGCTTGGCCTGCAAACCACTTTGCACAACAACAAAAAAAAAACGCATCAAACTTGAATGCATGTAATTTCATCGATGCAAATCAGGTGAAAATTCTTGTATATTAGGTAATCGTAAAGCGCGGCGCGTACCGTACTGTTCGCGCACGAAGCACACACGCATATCGCATCACCTCTGTGAAGGTGTGTAAAAGTGCGCGGCCAATAGCGCGCCGGTGCGCTGACTGCGAGGCGTGTAACCAGCGGCCCGCGCTTAGAAAATATCATAATCATAACTCATAAGTACACCTGTTTCATGCTACAACGCAGCGCCACAGCAGTTTGCACACGCTGGACGCGTTGCGCATCTTATGTTCGAAATTTCAACATTTTGTTTTTTAAATCCTGCCGTACTGACCCGCGGACCCGCGGCCCGTCTGCTGCATGTCGCGCTAATTACATCAACGCGCGCCAGTCGCGTCGCGCGTAACTTATGGGAGTTGACGCGGCGCAAAGCGACATGCGCACTCGCAGCGAATAAAGTCACCGCGAGGCGTTTGATAGGAGTGACGAATGCGACACATGTGCGCGCGCACGTTGCGCTTACTTAGATGGGAGTGCGTTCAACATATTTAGTTATTACTCAACTGGAATGATAAAATTTAACAACGTAATCTGTGGTAAGTAGCCATGAAGCACAAATTTCTAATCGATGTGTGTGCTGCGTGTGTGTTTATACAACTTGCAGCCTCATTTTGAAAATTCCGTGCGCGCGCGCGCGCCTTTTTAAACGGTGAACGTCTAATTGCTAATAGATAATAATGAACTTTGGCGGTTTCGTTTAGATGTAATTGTTGGATGATTGATGCACTGCCGATACGCTTTAGCCGTTTGCACCGCGAGCGGCGACCGCTGCCTCCGCCGCCGCCGCCGCTGCCGCTGTAGCATTCATCATCATCTTTGAAAGAAAAGAAGCCGGTGCGGCCGGTCTGATGTCTCGCAGGCGGCCGCGAGAGATAAATACTCCGTGAAAATAACACGGCCCGTGAATACTTTCGTACTTGCATTCTTATGCGAACACAAATAACAAATTTCACTTTAATTAAATTATGTCGCAATCGATACCACTGGCTTCTCTCACTCTTCATCGTCCGACCGTCAACTACTGTTACTATTTATTCAGCGATATCTTTTGAAGCAACACAAAAAAACACGAAAAGAAAAAGGTGAGCAGTGTATTCGTGTCAGTGCCGGAGCGATTGTACAACATATTAAGGCATCTTCAAAATATGTGGAGTAACAATAGGTAAAGATTGAAAGCGGCGAGCTTCATACGTCTTCATTAATACCTATATCAACTCGTATCTTATTATGCATTTAAATGCATTTGAAAAGAAGTCATTACTGATTGGATTTGATTCATTTGAAAGTAATTAGAAGTCGAATTTAATATGCAAGAGAAGTTGTAAATAATGCACACGTCATTTAGCTGTGTGTGCAGTTGAGTATTGTAAAGTTTGGCCTTTGCGAACGTTGAATAATTGCACGCAGGCTATTTATTTAATCAACTGGCATCACCTCACGTATTTGCCATACGTTATGATGTAACATCAATTCATTCTTCTTCGGCTCCCGCTGCCGTTCGGCGCGTGCAGGAATGGAAATGTGGAAGCAGACTCGCTTTATTTTTATTCTGTTACAAATACATATCGATAAATATACATAGACCATACGCAGGCGAATAGTTTACCATTCTTCTTCATTTGCCATTCCGCGCTACTTGCACGTAGCGTCCGTCGCATTTTGCTATTCGTTTTCTTCGCATCGGCGCTATTAGTTATACATCTATCGCATAAGGGAAATGCGTACAAATATATCAAAGGCATACATTGTATATAATGAACTTGGGATGAGCGAAAAGAACAACTGCCATATACATCATACACGGGAACACGGGCATAGCCAACACGTGGTAATGCGTATGCATCAGCTTCGTCTAGATGCTAAATCCCCCCATCATAATTGATTTATATGCGGCCAATACATCAATTAGTTGCATCGAATTTATCAGCGACAGGCATCGTTCGATCATAAATTAATGAATTGGCGTTTTTTCGTCTCGATTTCGATCCCTGCGCGCGCAAAGGAATTCAACAAATGCAATTGTAAATGGTTAATGATTTTTATCTTATCGTGTAGCGATCAGCGATCAAGTTTGATGTAATGCCGTAGTGGTTCTTAGAATTGTATTTTTAAGAAATATATTACGCGTAAAAGCCATTTGAAGTAGCGAGGAAGCCAAAGAAGCAAAATTTGAATATTTAAGTGTTGTTTGGCCAAAAGGCTAATTTTAATTTAATCTACTTGTAACGATGCTGACCGAGAACCTCCCGTATCGCCAGCTATCAACTCACAATCTTTCTCTCCGTATTGCTTCTGGGAGCGTGTATAATTTCTTCGAGATGCCAATAGGTGGTTACGCGCACACGCGCATATTTTCAAACACAATTTATTTTTTCTTGCAACTGTTGTTGTTGTTGTTGCGTACGTCCGTACGTACCTGAAGTCGTTGTTTATTCACTATACACCGGCTGCATTCGTATAAATGCGGTGGACCTCTTGAATTTCGTAATGTATCGCGTTCGGATTTTAATTGCATTGCTTTGGGGCGCAACGCTTTTTTGTTTCTAATCGCTAAATCTTCATTTTTACACTAGCCCACTAACTGTTTTCTTGGTCGTAGACAATATTTCATTACAAGCAGTGAGTTTAATTTAAAAACAAAACTCAAAAGATGTTCGAATGACACATATTTCGCAAATATTTGCAGTTTTCATTCCGGTTGAACGCAACGAATAACATGATTTAGAATGTTGTGCTAATTATGAGATTCCAATGTTTTATGATTCTTTTATATGTATTCTTACCAAGTACGGAGTCAGCACACGAAGATACACAAGGCAGTTAAAACAATCTCGCGGAATAACGACATTGCTGCTCCAATAATTAGTTAATTACTGCGGACATCAGAGAAATATACGGCAGAAAAAGAATGAACATAACGCTTTCGATTATATGCGAGAGAGTGTAGCGTCGAATTCCGCAAATAACTTTTACTGAACTATAGGCGAGTTTGTGATTTTTTATGATTGGACATCGGTTTAATTTGAATGCATTAAGCCATGACCGACGGCCGGACCCCGGCTGCATCAACATTATAGAATTATCATCCAAACGAACAAGATATGTGATTACTCTATTGTTATTACGTTCATTTTTCCGCGAGCTGGAATGGAATAAAATGTTGTAATCGAATAGTATCATCATCAGCGTCCGTGGCGGCGCCCGTCATACGGCTCGAAATAATGATATTAACGTCAAAATATTGATTAAGTTGCGTCCGAGGATGAAACGTCTGAGAACACCCAAAACATTACGTCTGCTTCCGCGTTTGCATCGTGTCGAAAAATCAAAGCATCGGGCGTAGGTATCCTCCACGTACCTATGTATGCGTCTGTTGGATTTATTGCCGCTGCCTGAAAGGCAATGCCTTGCTTGCACCAAGCGCATTTGCGTCTGCATGTGTGTACGCGAGTGTTTATTGAGAAGAGAAATAGGTTTAGTACTCTTTAAATCTAAATCTCATCAATCATTACGGCATTTTCACCTATGCCGCGCGCGCCGATAGCACGCTCACGGTGTCCAACTAGTGACCACTTCTTGGGCTGCAGCAACCTAAATAATAATGCCTTCAAGTTTATTGCCATCCGTCTTCAGTCCGCGACGTTGGACATATATGCGTCTTTACACCTCTCTACATATAACCCAAGCACCTAATAGCAATTCCATTTATTAGAATGTGATAATTTTCGTTTTACTCCAATACGTGCAAACTATTATCGCAAATTACTGGAAATCCGTAAGTCACATCGCATGTCGGCGATCCGTCGAAAGGTAAATGGATAAAAACCGTTTAGATTTCAGTTGAGTCGGAGAGGAGCTGAAAGTGAGTGCAATAATTCAACGCCGCGCAAGAGCGCGAGGAGCAGAGAGAAAATCAAGGAGAAAAAAAACCGACGATCGAATGCTCAACATCGTTAAATCGGACCACATGCGGTACACACTCAGTGAATGTGCGCCGAGGCGCGCGCGCAATGATTTAAGTACGCGTCCATCCGTCGTCCATAACGCCGCGCATCGCACTTAATTCCTTCTCTCCTACTTTATCAGCATTTTGCTCCTCGGCGCGCTGAATTCTTTTTGCGCAAGCCGGTGCGTTTCTTCATCCTTGACAATAACTATTCGCGGTATTTTTTGTCATATCACCGCATTCTCAAAGGTGTGAGACACACACACACACACGTTAGATAATTAGTTCCACATTTAATTACGCACAAATAAATTACAACACAAGAAGTTGTATGTAAATTATTTTGAGTCCGCATTTTGCCGGCGGTTACTGTAAATTCAATGACATCCAAATGAAATTGAATACGTGTTAACTGCATGCGCATTGTGCCCACGCGCTCGGGTGCGTTTTTATATCGGGCAAGGTGATGGGTCACTGGGTTACTTACTCACTTCCTAGTCGTTTATTAATCAAACACTAGCCTGCCTGCCTGCATGCAGCCACACTGGTATGCCGATGCAAACTGATACTAATGCTTCATACCATGATCCATTTGCAGCGCTTGTGCCTCAAAATAATACATTATGCCTTTTGTCCACGTGCTTGTCGATGAATCGGGAGATTAGCGCAGAAAGTGTGAAGCGTGCGCCATAGGAAAATTCTATTTTATGCCAAGCTGCGAGATAATCTAGAATGAATCCCACACACGCATTCCATGCATTTGCATACGGCAATTAATCACGTATAACGGATACATTGTATTATTTGAAAAGCCCATTTAATTACAAAAAAAATTGTTTGCTTAATAAATTGAACATTTACCGCAACTAGTAAAAATTACTATATTAACGTGGCGCTTGTAAAATACAACTGAAAAAGGAAACAAATATTTAGGTCTCATCCTTAATGAATCATTATTACATTGCCGCCTTGTGCTTTCACTAATTTCGCGAGCCAGTGCTCGAATTGTGCGCTAATCATGCACGCCGCGCCGTTGCGTGAGCATACACAGAGCAAGACATGAGTTTATGTGACAGTGGAAAAAATTACGGCAATAAATTTAATTGGACAAATTAATGCTGATATGTGCCAGGAATTTATGATTTGCGCGAGGTGCGTATGTGATTTCAATTCGTACGGCGCACATTTCATATATTTAGATGTGCACGGGTAGAAAATATATAATCAGTGCGACTGCCGCGATCGCAAATTGCGGCGCGCGCGCGCATGCCGTGCACTTGCGCACTCGAAGAAGTGTGAATAAAGTGAATTAAATTTTATAACTAAACGACGTCGCGAAAAATTACGGCACGTTTCGAAATCGAGCGCCGAGAATGTGTGTTTATATCATAACTCGCGAATGGGAAACAAAATGAAATGTGTGTATAACATGCGTGAATAATATTTATAAATCACCTGCATTTGTGTGTGTGTGTGGCGTGCGCGTGCACGTCTGGCTCCATGTAATTGGCTTTCAAACACTAACTTCACAATTACATGAACGAGCGCGCGCGCGCGCGCACGCTTGCGAGGTGCCGCTGTTTAAAGATGATGCACTTGCTGGATGCTGGCGCTCTTTGTGATCCGCATGCACCTGACATACATATCATAATATGTGATACGTTTGATGCTCGTTGCCGATGCCGCGCCGTCGATTGCGCGTGATTTTTTTCCTATTTGTTTAGTTGCCGGCCTCTTCGGCAGCGCTCCCAAACAAACGCGCTTCATGACGATCGAATTATCTATAGATGGCATTAAATAATTGATTTTTCCATTACACAGGCACTCATTTTCTCTGCAACAAAGGATAATGTCCTAATATCGAATACATACGGATGCATAAAAACAAAACGCGTAGCAGCAGCATCGGCGGAATGAAGAAATTAAATTGTTTATAAACCGCATTCGCTGTCGGAAGGCTTAAAATTGAACAAAACGAACCCGGCTGGCTGGTTGCTGGTGAGGAGGAAGAAAATTAAAAATTATAAACAGCATTATCGAATGGATAAAAATTACTTCCGCGGCACGCAACGCTGCGGCGAAAGAAATTACACCCGAGCGCAAATTGCGATCGAATTAGAAATGCCTTGGAAAATGTCCAGTACAGTTTGAAATAAATTTTTCGGTAAAACATAAATGTTGCTGCGTTCGTCATAATTGGTTAAGGATAACTCCATAATAAGCTTGTCGTTTTAAAATACTAGCAGTTGGAAATTACGGCAACGAAGTGTGCTTGCGATTACTCATTCGCCATTAAAGTAATTAGGTTATTTTCGGATGTCGTTTTATAGGATCGATTAAAATGTCATAAAACTAGTCGACCGCATTTTTATATTTTCGCATACATATGATTTTACTACAGTTGGTTTTATTGTCATTTGTCGTTCTGGCGCATCATAATAATATCGGTTGGAGGAAACAGAATCGACAATACACCTTCGCTCTGGGTATAAATATTTTAATAACAATTGTTTCAAAAGTTACGAAAACAAACGTCGGTTGCTTATATGAAATGGTTTTGCATCCAGATTTATTAGACAATACAAAATTACCATTGTTTCTGCTTCCTGCGTTTCAGTAATAATCCGCGCAACGATTTCGTTTATCGTCGCATTGGTACGAGGATGATGCTCTTCACTCATTCGTCGTTGTGCTGCTTGTATGTGCATTAAAAATAGATTTACATAGTGTAAATAATTACAGGCGTGCACAATGACGGGTGTTATTAATATTAATTAAGAGCACTTCAATTTGCTTGCTGTATATTTGGATTTCAATTTGAATGTAGGTATTTGTAGTTATGTAGGTAGATACTTACCACTCTCAGTTTGCGGCATAGTTGGAATTAAAATCGTATAAAATGTTAGTCATTTCCGTTAACAAATTATCGCGCAACAATCCGCCGAACTAATGACGCCTGTTCTTCGTCACATCATGCCCGTAATTTTTTATTAATTATATAGCAAAAGTTTACTACATTTGATCAACACCGATGAAATTGATTTGTATTCCTAAATAGAAATTAAATTACGGTAACCGAAAACTGCCATCAAAACGAAATTGATTTGAAGAAGATTCTAATTAACGATAACAATATAAAAGTCGTGACCTATCAATTGGAGAGCGTTGCTTCATTTACCATCCGGCAAGCGTCCATTTATTAACTCGGGAATATTTTGATTATACACACGTAAATTGTTTGCATTTTCTTTCAACACCATACGTTATCAGCGGCCTGCATATAAATTATCAGCCGCTTTGCATTGCACAAATTGATATTCCGCACACCTGAAGTGCGCCATTCCCACACAGCACCCAACTATTTGAAACTAATTAATAAATACCAATGTGGAAATGTACCAAACAAATAAATAAATACGGAGAATATATATATATGGTGTCATTGTTGGCGGGAATAATTCCGAAATACAAACTTCCTCGTGCATGTATTTATTCGCACCATCAACGCACCGACAGCAGCACATTCATTTAATTTCAGGCGCTGGATGCTACTTGCGCATTGGAATACATGTAATTTCCAGCGTGTATGAGTTTTGCATTCAATATGCAGGTGTTTTATCGGCGACATTCCGGTACAGGTAATTGACTAGAATTTTCTTCATTTCATACGTATTACCATCTATCTATCGGCCGGAGAGCGCGCGCGCTCTCGACGCGCATTCATTCCGCAAATTGTATATGAATCCACCGCGCCTGGTATTTCTGCTCCTCATCTTCTTAATCCAACCTAATGTCACATCGGTAAATATATGCAATGCGATGGTGCTCATACGTTACTTATCGCATGCACGCGATCTATCCAGAAATGGCTCATCAGCGTGTGCAAAATACACTTCTCGAGCTAAATTAGAGCCGCATAAAAGTCCGGTGTGTGCATGATTATCTCGCGCAAATTGATTGGATTAATTCCAATTAAGTGAATTAATTTCAAACTCAACTATTTATAAGCTGTGGTATTGAAATAAAACACAATTCGGATCCATTGCATCGATCGTTCTTACTAATTATTTTTTCGCTACATTCATAAATTTCAATTGATACCTTCCCAATCATTAAGAGCCAAGAAGGTATGCTGGGATCTGGGATGCATTGATTTAATAAACTATTTATTATTAATGCATTAAACGCTTCATCGATCAATGCCAGTTGCAATAAAAACGACAATTACTGTATTATGTGATTTGATTTGTCGATTTAATTGCGACTACTCCATAACGATTATGAGGATTGTTTGTGTTGGTTGAAACTGCGAGAGACGGAGAATGAATGCGAGTAAGAGTTGTTGGCGGATGGCGCAGGAGGGCATTATAAATAAATGTATCAATCGTTTTGCCCCGTTTCGTTCGCACCGTGCGCGCCTGCCTAGAGAGCCGGGGCACACAAAGAGCGAGAAAATATTGTGATAAATGAAATCGCGATGAATAAATGAACACATAAACTACGCGTACACATCAAGCGCCCGAACAATCCGTTATCGCGTTTCGCGATCGAGCTGCACCCACATCATACATACATTCGGTGTATGTGCATTTTCTCTTTTTCGATATGAATATCTTTCAACTCCTTCGTCCGTCGTACAGCTGTGCTCAAGTCAAACAATTATACCTTAATCTAAATCTACCTATAATGATAGAATTCATTTAATTTAATTTTCGTTTAGAAATTGTTTATTGTTAAAAATATCTGCAATATACGTTGATATGTGGACAAACCCGACTTTATAGAAAATTGTTGGTTAATGAGCAGGACTCCTGCACTGTCCCTTGTATGCGTTTATTGCATTAGAGAGAAACTTCTCCAATGTGCCCAAACACCAATGTCCTTGTCGTGGGCGCAAACGCAAAAATCTATAACGGAACAGCACAAAAAAGTAATACGAATGCAATTATGTAGCGAGCATGTTGTATGTGATGAGTAATTAAAAACGGTATTGATACTTCACAGCGTTTACTTTGAAACATCTATTTCAATTTTATAGCCGCGAGGAAGCACGTTGTTCGTTAGTTAATGTTCAGATCAATCATGTGCGTGGAATCAAAATAATTTTCTATCTAAATCATAATTCACGATTTCTCATTACCTTTAATATTTGTATATTATGTATTTCGCCAAACAATTGTGATATTGACTACTAAATAATAAGAATACCTTGCTTAGAAAGAAGAATTAAGATTGAAAAACGATTAGGTGGAAATTGGAAGTGTGTTGATTAATTGCATGCGCAACTCATCTGAAATTGCATAGATTACGACCGCATATATCAATATCTCTTAAACACAAGAGCAAATGCTAACTACATCGGTTGGCTAACGGCCTCTAGATAGATTCATCTCGTGCAAAAGTTAATCGCTATACAGATTCACTCTCTTTCTCCTCTCTATCTGTGTATCGTTGCTGCCGCATTGGAAAAGCTTATTTCGTCTGCCAATTTATCCGATGCCCACTACACATGCGAATCGAAACACATGATCAACATGCGCCCGTTGCTCATAGATAAATTTAAACATTGGTAATGGTCGGTTCTCCCCACTGGGCATTTATCGATTCTATTGATTGCTTCATGAGTAAACGAGACTGTCCAATCGGTAGCATAACATTGGTAGTAATACTCACTAAACAATCATTTTATGATTTCTATTATTTTGATGGAGCGCATTTAAACAAAGTATTGCTCAATCGGTTTAAAAATTGCGCCTCATTTGTTCCTTGCTGGTAGATAAACGGTGGGTAATTTAGCTGAACATCGACACCTCTTGAAGAAACTGCTATAGTCATGTTTCACGAAGAGCCACGTGTTTTCATCATTTTCATCGCACAGCGTACTTTGCGCATCTGCAAAATGCATCACGTATGCATGAGCATGGCGCGACTATTGACGGGCTGGTTCGCATCGCAACAAATATATTGCAGTATTAGCGTTTGCAACATCCACAAATGCAACCAACATCTGTTCCATGTTTTTTCGTTCGCATTTATGAAACTGCACAAGCGTACATACACACGCGATTTATCTCTTTTATTCCATAGCCAAAGCACTCACTTCCTTGTAGCCTGCAAGTGCGCATCCTTGCGCCATCACGACTTTGGTGCGGTTGTGTCCTTGCAAATTAGTCGATTTATTAGGAATATTAGGTGTTGATTCTGCACGCACGTGCCCATATGCATGATCCATCAATTTGTAATCGCATCCGAAAGCTATATTTTCATTTCAGTTGGTATGTGACCTGCATAGATGTCTTTAATGTTTGCTCATTTTTCACGTTATCTTTAAAGCGCCGCCGTTTTCCGAAAGTTTCATTTACATACTTGCATCTTTTTGCCTCCGACGAAAAAAGTGAAGTAGAAGATGTTGTCAAGTTTGATTTAATAGGATTCCAAAGCATTTAACTACATTGAAAATGATTTAACAAGTGCTAATTTAAGTGTTTGATTTTTTTTGTGTATTAATATTATTCGATGCTTTCATGGATGTTGCTCAATAAACTCATGCGCATTTAATTAATTATACATCTAAGAGTATTTATATATCATATATTTTAACTGCTATAATTTATGCCGCGGTATAATGTGCTGCGAGTGAGTTAATTTTTTATTTGAAATTTAACTTTAGGAGTAACGAATTAAGCGTTTTATGCACGCGTGTGCCTACCTACAGCCTACAGGTGAAAATCACTTAAAACCTTTCACTTATTCGACGATATTTTGCCTTCAACAATGTAACGTCTCTGCAACTGCAAAAGTAATTCAAATAATCAAGTGAATTCCTAAATCTATCAATGATAATATAATTAGGCGTAAGCTTAAATCGTATCCTATTTTAAATATTCAAATTCGTTTGTTAATCAGTGCGTTACAGTTTTTAAAATATATGTCAATGCATTAGTATCGTATTTTTAATTTAATTTCACTTCATGAAAAATTGCTAAGATTACCAGTTCGTGATATAGTCCAAAATATATTTCACCATTCAAAACGAAGCATACAAATAAGATGATCAATAAGATAATTACCTTCGTGTTCATTTCCACTCGTCATTTTCGATGTCTACGTATATAGAATAGAAAAGACCACATATAATCATCTACTCAATACACACGTATTGTTATTGTAATTGTAGCACTATTGTTGGATCGAGACTCGTAAAGGCACATTTGAGATGCGTATATGGCATAATATTTATCTCTCTCCTTTTTCAGCAGCTCCGCGTTGAAAGAGGAGAAACGTGTGCAATAACAACGCACATCAAGAACAGGCAGGCAGTGAGCACGAAGAAATAAAAGAAAATGCGGGAGCAGTCTTAATGTAAACATATTCCGTAGTCGCGTGCCACTCATTACGATGGCGTAACTAACTGCCTTCCAAGTCTTTTGACTCCAAGCCTACGGATTTTGCATTTCTTCCATTAGTTTTACCATTCTTCCACTTGTTATTCCTGACAGTTTGCGGCATTAAAATTTTCATATAAATGTTCGTTCGCCGTTCGTTCATAATTTTATGCTATAATGAATTTGAAATCAAGCTGCTCGACAAAGTTCTCTTTTGATATTTTGTGAAATTATAAATAGAAACCGTTTATTATTATGTATGGATTGTGTTAATTGTTGCAGCTAGAATGTCTCAGTGTTTTGCATTATCTCTGATCGTAATCCAACGCCTCCGTTGCTTGCTTGTATTTCGTCTTCCAAGATGTTTAGGGCAATACAATCTATCTCAAATCAAATGGATTTAATGTAATAATAAATTTTAAACTTAATGACCATATACTGACAAGAATGATGGCGACAATGTAATATTAATGTAATATTCAATTTAAAATTTAATGGCCTTATGCTGACCAGAATTGTCACCATAATGTATTCCATAAAACAATTTTGATTGATTTTATTTACTTTTAATTTGCATTGATTGGTATGGAACAAGTATATGTAAATATATGTTAGTTAAATCCTTTCTAATCTAATCATTCGAGTGTGTTAATATGATGTACCGAATTTGGCAACGTGAATTACACCTTCGATAAGGATAAGAAATCGTTAATCATCTTGTGGGCAAAAACAAAAAGGTGTCAATTGAATTTTTAAAACTGTTGCTTTCGATGCAGATTACACGATGATGAAGCATTCACTTTATTGCCTTCGACACTAATCGTTTATGCAAATTGTACGCCGTTGGACAAACATAGGCGTTGCGATGAACGAAAATCTATTTGGATTGGATTTCTAGCTGTTTGGCGTGCCAAAGCGATTCCGCATAGATATCGCGGACAAGCAGCTGCTAGCTGTTCAACAGCCATTATTCTCACAAGAAACGACAACGAATAGGAATGCGCGCAACCAAATTTAGTTGTAATGCAATGAACAAAATTTGCGTGTGTTGCGATTTATACGCACATTACGGTTACCACTGTATTTCTCTTTGGGCTGCGGTGATGCAGCATTCAAATCATTCATTGATTCAAATCCATCTCCGCATGTGGTACATACATTCATCTATACTATATTGCATTATTCAACGCGGTTTCTGATTTTGTTATACGCATATGTGTACCGTTGTTGCAGTATTGTTTTCGCACTTTTCCCTGATAAGCACCGAGTTTGTTTGATTGCCTATTACGGACATAGATTTATTGGGCTACTGCGCATAGAAAGACGTCTAAATTAATTTTTAAGCAAGGCGTCACACAGATGAGCTTTTAAGTGGTCCGCAGGCGCACCGCGCTCGAATTTATTGCGTTCGGAGCACGAAATTGAATGTCTTTTGCGCGGCGCGGCCCACGCGTGCGCGTGCTCACCGCTCATCTAATGCATAACACCAGAAATGGACATACGTAACGCTCACACCGAGCGAGCTCGCGCGCGCGCATCCATCCGCACTTCTTATAATAATGGCTCGCGCGCACATATTCTCGAATGGGATTACGTATGTTTGAATATGGCATATAGGGAAGCAAACGAAATACGGAACGTGTAGTACACGCACACACGAACGGCGAGTACTGCAAATGCACACAGTGTAGATTAGCATAAATTCTAAATTAGCTAATTAGCAGCACGCGCGCGCTTCTTCAGGTGTAACAGACGCGCCCCGGTCGTGGTGATGGTGATGTGCGCGGTGTGCTTGCCTCCGGCCGATTCTTTTTTATTCGTTTGCCTCTTTATGTCTTATAAATATTCATTATATACTTCTGAATAGCTTCTATACTATATCTTACATTTCTGTTTCAACATGCTGTAAGTATACAGTATATTCTTTCTTACAATTAGATTGCCAGCATTTTCTAAGTAAAAAAAGTGTATATATTTTACAAAGATAAATTCAATTAAAAATCAATTACATAAAATAAAGTTGGAGAATTATACGGTGCGGTTACTATTTATATCAATTTATACATTTAATTGGATATGTATAAATCCCATCCAGCAACACCAATTAATTGCAGCGCACGTAAAGACGGAATTTATGCAGTGTTTGACCGGTTACTACCTACTGTCTTAATCATTAAGTTGATTCGAAATAAAACAAATTATTGCAGGCTTTTAAACAAATCTACTTTAATTTCAGACGTGCTCACAACTGATGCGTCTGTCCATGTCCATTGCGCAGCAGCCAGAAGATTGCCTCCACGTAGCTAAGTGTACTCAGTCAGTTTAGTTTGTAGTAAGTAAGTAAGCGAGTGCGCACCGATATTACACATAGAAGTGGCAAGTATAACATAGAATAACGTAACCCGAACATTTTAAATTTTATTTCCGTTTCGGATTTATGTTGGTACATGAATCAAAGTCGTTAGCGCTAATGTAAAGTCGTAAAGAACCATACTGGCCGGCATCGCGCGAGACAAGCGCGAGCGTCGTCGTCGTCGTCGTCCCATAAGCATCGGCCAACCAAACCCATGGCGCACACTCCCAGCCAATAAGTACGTTCGCAACTACTACATAATTTTATTTATACGTGCGCAAGTGAACTTGAACTCAGCGTGCATGCGCCTGCGTACGCGCACGGCTAGATTGGTTTTAAATAAAGATAGATGGAGACTTCACCTCGCGAAAGCTTTGATTTTATGCGTTTCGAGTTAATAAAGGTTTTACTTACAGCGAGGCCCCATCAACTCCAAGCATTTACTTTACATCCATAAAATAACAGTGCTCTTTTTTTCCAGTGAGCACTTCCTAGACGCGGAGATGTCTGCTGCGGTTAGTAGTAAAGGGGTTGCAAAGGCTATTTCATGCTTGATTTTAGACAACGTGGGTGTTCAATCAACGGGGTTAGATCTAATTTTTCGGTTGGTAAAACTGAACAATCATCGATGGAACGCAATTTTGCACTTACCTACCTACCTGTTCCTTCACGCATTGCTAATTCGAATTAATAGTGTTACTTTTCTTAAGCTTAATAGCTATATGAAATTAAATATATTGAATTAAAAAACTGCCATAAATTTAAGCGCTTATTTATTATATATGATCCGAAACACTATTACCTATTATTATTAAACTATGGCGAGATGTTCGCGTACAATATGCGTATCAGTTGCCTCCAATCACACATTCTACAGTTTCAAATGTGTTTCCTTGCGCACGCGGCGTTATCCCATCACAATAAGTATGTAGCTAAAATATAACGTGCGCGCGAGCTCACACACACTCACGTAGACTCGTATTATGTACTCGTACAGCCAACAAACGCCGTCTTAAAGTAAGTAATGCGTCGGTTGCGGGCGGCATCGCACCAGAAGATCTCCATCTGCAACTTCTTCGGCGTATATTCATAACAAACTGCATGATCCTCTGGCATGGCGCATACACACAACACCTTCTTCTGCACCGGCAGCATCCAACACTCAATACGGTTTTGGTTCGAGCGTGCACCGATCGAAAACGTGAAAAACGAACGTCAAACTCATCGTTTACACTTACACCTTCTCCAATATAACACTTGCAAACCTGTAATTATCGGGGCGCATGGGTAGAGCACGCTCAAGCGACACCCAGCCCAGCATATCGAGCGCGCCGCGGCCTTTCTTTCTTCTAGTTAGCGATCATATTTATGGTTCCCAGCCCATATTAGTGCGTTAATACCTATCTGGCGTCCGGTACACTTGTTCCCTATACCGCATATTAATAGCCAACTATTTAGTTTAATATATTTTTACAGTTTTGCAGAACCGCCATTTCCCTCATCTTTATCCGATGACTTATTATTTCAAATCTCATAAGGAAAGTTAATTATTGAGAGAATAATAATATAAACATAATTATTAAAGCAAATCCTAATTATACAGCGTTTTATGTCTGATTGTGAGTAAACATTGGCTATTACGAGAGCGCACGAGTTTATAATATATATTTTGCGTTGCGTGGCGCATGTTTTCCTTAACCGAAACGTCCGCGCATTTCTCGTTTCAAATCGCAACATTTTCCGACTTGCTCATCAAACACATAACAAGGCGCAGCGATTTCAATTTCGTGATGCACCGCAGCCATTGTCCAATTTCTTTCCCTCTCACACGTTTGCCGGTGCGGCGATTTTCAATACGCTTTCGCAGTGCAACAAACATTATACGATATCAAAATGTTTCTGCTCATATCCGGCTCTATGCTCGTCGTTTGCGCGTCTCGCACCGAGACGACCGACGCAAACGGGAGAGCTTGACGATTTTAAATATATTAACATTTATACATCGGATTCGTTCGTGTTTGCGTTGTGTGCGCGCGCGCGCGCGCCACGGAATAGACAATTAAAAATTAAACGAGATGGGCCCCGGTGGAGGAGAGAGCGCACGCGGGCCGCATAAAATGGCACGTGAGGAAGACAATATCATCGTGACTGGGGCATCACAATGCATCATCGCATTACATGAAAGCGAACACGTGAACCGCGAACCGCACGCGAAACGAAATATACGTACTTCAACTTAATCCGCCCGACGACGACGACGACGACAACGGCGGCGGACGGCGGGCGACAACGACGATGGCGATGTCGAGCAGTTTGCTTTTCCTCTCCGCACTGGGTGGTTCCCTATGACCATTTCGTGCCATTACGTGGCACGATTCCGCAAGCCCTACCTTATTACATTTCACCGCCCGTTTGTCGCCCTTTTTTTCGTGATTCGGAATAATAGTACGAAAAGCGGAGCAATTAGTTCACACAGCATGGCGTGGTGGAACTTGTTTCGTAAAACGAATAAAAACGACAGCCGATCGCGTGACTTTGCAAACAATATTATTTCCGCGCGCCGGCGAATTAATCAGCAGCCCTGACGCGATAAATAATCACTATTTACTTATTACTTATTCAAATTCGTCGCTGATTAAGGTGCATTCATCGAATGCAAAACGGTGCGCGCGAAAAAAAGTACGCCGCATAAATAAAATCTGCGTCCCCAAACGTCATGCAGTGCGCATAATCACATTAAGCAACGCGTAAATTATATCGCCTCGCATCGTTATTAATTGCTTCACTTATCGACTAATATTTATTCATTATCTGTCCTATTTGGCTAATGAGTGCAGCTCGTAAGGATATGAATAGATTACTATTATTTAAAATTCATGCAATCATTGCAAATCATCTCACTCAATCTAATTAGGTACCTAAAGCATTCATGCACATTTTTATAGATCGCCGGTAAAGATTCGTATGTCATACGATAGGTATTGTGCGAGTTCTGCGAATTGGTCACTTCCTAGACGCTCTCCGCGTTCCGAGAATTCGTCCAGCCATTATCACTTCAATAAGAACGCGTGCAATACTCGTTTGTTTATTGCGCCATTGCGATCCGATTCGCGGCGCATTCGGAGATGATTTTATTGTTTGTTCAAGCGCATTGCCAACCACGGCGGCTGGCGTCCAACCACGATTATTATTATAATATCGGCCGTTATGAAGACGTGCGCGAAAGAAGCGAGAGACATGTGCTATCACGCGCCGGATCGTGGTGCGATCGCTTCGCAGCGATACGCGCTAGCCGTTGCCCGCTGTCAACTAATAATAAACGCTGATATTTAAATTTCGTTTGCTCTCGCGCGCGCGCGCGTGCATACAGAGTCGCGAGAGTGACAACCGAAGCGCACGTAAATAATCTTTTACGCAAGCTGATGGCTTTGAATTCGCGATAAGGTTGTGTTTGCAGCATTGATATTTACGTATCGGTTTAATTAGATATGCCGACCATGATTAAGAAGCAATTGGTATTTCAACTCATTAAATTAATAAATACAATATTATTGATGATTCAATAAACATATAAGAATTAAAATAATGAGGAATATATAGGAATTACTTTAATATGGCGAGGGAAGTAAGTTTTTAAAGAACACTCAATGTTGCCATAAAGATGAGTAGACAAATTATTAACCCATGTCCTTCTGATATGCATGTGCATGTGCAGTATGTAC
>JARJDR010002843.1:0-22312 GCA_030264135.1 Myllaena sp. GC000078
ATAGTAGTGCCTTGTGCTTGTGCTCCACAAACAAGACTATTGCAAATTACGCTTGTACGTACGTTCGTACATATAATATCAGATTATCGAATGACAAAAGGGATAACACGTGTATCTGTGTGTCATATTTAAAGCGCCTATACGCTGTCGTTCTGCTTTCGCTTTGTCGTTTCGCGCAACCTCGAAATGAATATAAAATGTTTATGCGCGCTGCGCTCGCATACATACAGCGACCCAAAGGTATGTCACGAAGACGGAAAATGGGAAAATGTCAGCGCCATTGTCCGATCTTCTTTGTGTGTGTGGATGTGTGGATATTCTTGTTGCCCGATATTAAATATCATGTCATGTTCCAAGGTTGAATGTGATTTTGATGTGATTTAGGCCTGCGTTTTTTTTTTTTTGCAACTGCAACCAACATGCACAAAACATAGTAATTGAATGGTATGAAGGATAATTAACGACGATTAAGGAAAAACTTGGCTGATAAATTACTACTTGTATTGAATCCAGCCAGTTATTTTAAATAGCGCATTTCCTGGAATGTGTTTTTAAATATTTAATGAAAGCAATGCTAGGAGAAATAGTTACTTAATAGATTACATAAAGACAGAAAATTTATGAAATATGCATGCATACACACGCGTTCACTATCACTTCGGGCGATTACGTAACCAGCAAGAAGTGGAGGGTTAATTTTCTAAACGTCCGTAAACGCGAACGAAAATTGCTACCTGGATGCGCAAAGCGGCAATAATATGCGCGAATGAAGTTTTCATGGAAAATCAATGCCAATGCTAATGTCGCTGCACCTGTGTGTAGTACTACCTGGGTAGTGGCGGTGTTTAGCAGCGAATGTCGAAGGTGCTTGCTACTCGTCTTGAATGCTGCGCCGTCCGCAGCAGAGCATCCCGGCGTTGCAACAAGAAGCGTTAATTGCCGCCTCGGGTCACACGTCGCATTCTTCGTACTCATCACCGAGTTTCTTTTGTTTTGCACGTGTATCTGCAAACACGCATGCAACAACCAGCTTCACAAATTGCTTGCGCGCAATTCGTTTTAGAAAAACGAACTATGCATCGATTTTTCAAATCACAAACATATTGTTCCATGGTTTTTACATTTTGGTTAGAAATCGAATTCATAATGAAATTATGCAGGAGAAAATGGATAGATGTTATTTAATATAGAAAAAGCAGTGCATGCAGGATGACAGTAATTTTCTACATTATCATAGTGACATGAAAATGAATGCAAATTATGAATGAACGAATGAATGAAAAGAGATAGTGTGGTTAGATATGGAAAAAGTTGGCCGAAACGCTTTGCATAGTGACGGCATTCGCCGGGTCGTCAGTCAAGGCAGTCAGTCACTCAATCTAATGCCCCGTCCGCGCCGTCGATGTTCACACAGATAGTGGACACGAACGGGGCGCCGGCACCGCGGCCACACCGCACCAGCCGCAGCGTGCACGAATGCCTAATAAATGCAATTGGATGCGTTCCGAGTGGGCCCACCTCACACACACATACATTATAGGTGCATAATAAATGTATGATTGCATGTACGAAGCCCTGCTACCGATTGCAGGATAACATTCCGTTGCTGTTGCGTTTACGTATACAACAAATCTTTGAATTAAAATATTAATAGTTAATGCATCATCGTGCATTCCACCCACGCAGTGTGCCTGTCTATCGGTATTGACAACCCAACCGGCAGCGCTGATTTTTTATGCATTCTTGCAAATATGATGAATTAACTTTGTTTCATGAATTTATTATTATTTTCGATATCGTGACTTTGATCTGCTCGTCAGTTATTAAAATCTCATAATTTATTCATGTAATATAAACGACTATATGATGCGTTGCCGCTGAAAATGCGTCTGGTATCGATCCAGTGCCGCTGGTTTTTTTATATAAAACTTCAAACATGTTCTACGTCGGTCGAGCGTGCACTGAAATTAACAACGTCAACAAAATACATAGCCGGCATCGGCATTATCAAAATTAGCAATCAGTATATTTTTAATATCATCATGCGCGCAAATTAGGTTCAGGCGGCCATAACTTGTGCGCGCCCCGAAAGCGCGTGTGCACACAAGTAATACGCTTGTTGTGATATAATAATAATAAAGCGCGGGGGTGCGAGGGAGGTGAGGGCGTTTAACGACGAGATCAAGCCATTTAGTCACCTTGCCAACCTTGATACTATACTTTATGTTTATTTTGCAATTTAATTTAATCATTATTAACGCTCGCGACCGGTCCGACCAACCTCTCAATATAACCGCCCCTTCGTCTCCGCTGGGGGCGCGCGCAGCGGACAAACAGGGGCGCGCCTTGTTAAGGATACACATTGCGCAACGACGATGTCGTTTTTTCGTCATGCTGCCGCGCCGCTCTTCTCCATCCACCTTAATTAAATATTAAGTAAGTAAGTTGGCCTCATAAACGAGTCTAGGCGTGCGCAAGCGTATATATTTTTTTCCACTTCATCTCTCTGGCGTCGGCGTCGCTGCGACGCATGTCAACTTTGTTTCGAACGGGTGAAATAACTTTTGGCGCACTTTACTTATTCAATTTCGTCGCGTTTGGAAAAAAATGCCCACGGAGTAACTTTTAACTTTAACCTGTTTATAGGCGAATGGTGCGCGTTTGTTGAGGAATTTCACATGCTTGCGCGCCACGGGGGAAGGCTGATTAATTAATTGCTAATTAATAATTAACGCCCGAAACGAGCGCTTGCGATGGCAGACGCCTGGCGGCGGTGATAAGGTGCAAACGAAAACTTTGCTGCGTTAACTGAGGGTCACTTAGACCTAGCGCATGATTTATAAAGATGATTATATTTCATTATATATTTTTTACTTTTTATCTTCAGTTTGCAATAATAAAACTCGAGTAAGGTTTAATTCTGGCATTTATTTATTTTTTCAAGTCAAAATTACGATCTCGTTTTATCGACACCACAGCAGTGGTGGGTAGCACATTTAAATATGAAACATTGTTCCGCACGGAAACGAATCGACAATTTTCCGCAATTTCCTCACATGTACCCGCCGGCAACGGCAACGAGCGCATCAAAACGCGTAACTAACTGCGCCGAGCGCGCGGGCGGCAGGGTGGGAAGGAGAGTGCGGGAAAGAAGCGCGCGCGCCCGGCAGAAACGCCCGACGCGTTAAATTTAATTAGTTTGTTAGTAATTTTAATTATATTTACGTTTTGCAAAGTGTAATGTAATTACACTACACGGCCGTCGGTGGTGCTGCTGCGCTTGTTTTTGCTCGCGCCCTCGTATGCGTACACGATCGCAAGGACGTGGCTCGGCAAAAAGAGCATGACACTGCATACGGTCGACGTAAAATAAATATGCTCTATTGCAAAAAGTGCAAGCCCGAAGGACTGTGGTGCAGTGTCTCTGATCAAAAAGCTTTATCATTGCGAGCACTAGTTTTTCACCGAGTTGCACCAGTTCCCAATGCGCATTCCGTATGCTAATTTAAGGACCGGTGCATAATAAGAGCGTGCATGTAATTTAAAATTTTTTTAATTAGATTTGAGTACTAAATTAAGTATTTAATATTCAATTAAATCATGCATTTGCCATAACAAGTCATATATTGTCGCTGAATTCTATGGGATTGAAGAATTCCTATTGCCATTGTTCGATGCGCAATACAATTGCAGTAAAATTAAAATTCATATTTACTTAACACAGGACGATAACAATACTGAGTACACATCAGAGAATACGTAATAACATAAACATCACATTATAAACAGCCAACGGCCTAACAAATATTCGATAAATATTGCAGAATTTTATCCAAACGTCATGAATATACAATTTATGGTATAATAAAATAATAAACGCGAATTGAAATTTCCATTGTAAATTTTTGCAAATTACAATAATAAATATAACTCGCCCGTGGGATGGGAATGTGTCGGTTTCAGCGAAATTGAAATTAAACTGCATTTTGCATTGCGCAGCGAATCAGTAACAGAGTAATTAAGTGATAATTTTTTTGAGTCACATTTTATTAATTCCGATGACTCAACGCTAGCGATTTTATAGCCGTCTGTTGGGGGTGTAGAACTGGCGGACGTATGTGTCAGTCTTCCACGCGCGCGTCGAGGGGATATGATAGGATAATTTAATGCATTGCTCACATGCGGCTCGCGTGCGCATGGCGTTGTCGTTTTCGCACGAAGCACGCAGACGACGACGACGACAAGGAAGCCGTTCGCACCCTATCGAACTCCTGCCAGGACTGCTCACCCAACCCTCCCCCGCAATGACTAACCTTGAGCGAATAATATACGAATATCGCGCCACTGTGTCTTCCGTTTACGCTACAATATCAGCCGCAACTAATCTCGTACGCCACCACCAGCAACCACCACCAACACGAACGATTCCACCGCAAAACCGGCCGCAACACACATACTATACGCCGCAACCATCATAGATTGATATCGCAAATGTTTCATGTGATAATTTACTTCTTCTTCTTGTGTAATTATTTTATTACGCGCGCGCGCTTGCTCGCGTTACCAGCGAACGTTCATTGTGTGTGGGTGGCAATGTTTGAATGGAAATTTAATTTAAATGGAAATTAAGTGTTAATACATTGCGGTTGATATGCGAATCTCACCACACAACGCACACCACCGAGCCCATTAATGTGTGCCATATATTTTCCTGATATCCCCTCTTCGCCGAGCAATCAAAGAAACGAACAGGAAGTCTCAATTACTCCTAGGCTTTTTTAATTTGTAACCTCTTATGTGAATAGCACCAAATTAAATGCAGTCAAATGTGAACGCCACAATTCATTCCACGACTGCAATCATTCGATTTGCATCTCGCTATCGCTGATATATCAATTTCGCTAAAAGTTTCATCCCCATAAATTCATCCTCGTGCGGTGGTGTCGCATCAAATGCGAGAGTGTAAAAAAAAAACAAAAACGCTGCGGCCCTCCCCCATCGACGATAAATCTTTCCGCGTTTTGCGATACTCTCCCTCCACGGTTTTCGCCGCATTTCCCGAATATTATCAGTGCAATAGTGCGAAAATTAAATGCATAAAATGCATGGAAACGATAAAGCCCGATTGCAATCACAGCACGCCGCGCCCGCCAACGCTGTGAAAAGAAGATATATGATCTATGCCTCGTGCCCCCCCTTGCCACACAGCAGCATCCCCATGGCAGCGGCGGGGTGTGGAAAACTTGGCGCCTTTAAATTAAATACTTCACGACCGGAATGCGCTACCGCCGCGCCGCCATGCCAGTGGTGAGTGAGTTTTACTTTCACTCCAATCCGCCATCGTCCTTGTTCTCCTTAAGCCAAAGTTTCTGCTCTTTGCCATTGTGCTGCGCACTGTGGGGTGAAGTTTTTTCTTCTTTGGCGCGCTGGCCATGGACAAGATTGCATTGCATCTTGCACCGTCGTCGAACGAGGGGTTAATAAATTGTTACATTTACTTAAAAACTACGGCTGTTGGGGGAGAGGCGAAACGGAAGGAGAACAATACCGCCCATCGCCGAAAGCGCATCAATAATGTTTCCCCACGCTTTGGCATTGGAGTCTGTGAAAACTTGACTCGAGTTTCGGTGTGATAGTGACAACTGCAATGGGGGAGCACGCACATATTGTTCTTATTACTTTTTGGTATTTTATCAACCGCTTTAGCACTGTAAGCGACAAGTATGCGATTAAAATGAAATTGATATCTTCAGATATACTCTTACATTTCAATCGGCTAAGTTGAGGTAATGACGAAAAACAAGACTGGACAGAATTGTGTAACTTGCACTTCCGGTGAACGTGCTATGTGGAGGGGTATCCGATTAATGTAAATAATTCGTTCAGTTGTTTGACTCATACCGGGATGTTATGATTAAAGCGAATGCAGATAACATTTAGAACTAAAAATTGCTTCGCGTTGCATTTTTTTGTTTGGTCTCAAACTATAATATACTTTGCCATAATTTAATATAACAACACCATTATATTGCTATCATTTAAATGAATATAGTTTTACAATCTAATGAAATATATCCACAGTTATAAAGCCTATAAAGCGTTACAAACATTAAATTTTATTTCCACGATTTCCTGTCGGTGAATAAAAATTATTTCATATTTAGTGGTTTACGTAGTATGTATTTGAATGGCAACATAAAAACTGCACCAATTTTTATTGAATTTTTTTGCAACAATGGCGAAATGAAAATTGAACGACAAAATGGCCCATGCCAAATGAATATGAAACAAAAATCAAATGAGGGCACGCAATATATTGAATTTTTTTTTATTTCGTTACAATAGAGAATAGAAACGATCCGGAACATGTTTAAATTCACATTTGTGCCTTCTTGCTGCTTCATTTGTTCGTATTGAGTGCAGCCCTTCATGTTTGTTGTGTCGCTAAGTATGTTATAATAATACCCGCGCCAGAATGCGGAGCGAACGGGTGAATGAAAGGCACGGCCAAGCCAGAGCCAGCAAGAGAATGCGAAGAGGAAAACCAGTATAAGTACAAGGCATAAGCGACAGGTGGAACACAGAAATCACTTCCTTTCCCACATTCGTATTGTAGCCTCTCCTCCCAGCAGCTAACTACTCCGGCGGCACAATGGACTAAACCGAGTACAAGAGGCAGCGCAAATCACCATGTTCGACCGGTTGTCATCTTACACTCTCTTTTCCATGTGTATGCAAACAAAAGATGATATAAAAAGTGAATTCACTTTGTTTTTTTCTTGAGGCAATTTCTACTAGTCCGGCTGACTGCGTATAAAATCGAAATTTTGATGATTGCAGGAAGACATTTGAATTCGAAAGACATGCTGGTTATGCCTACATTATTCACTTGCCAATTGCATTTGTAATTAAGTTTTAACTCAGAAAGAAACGCGATTTTTTATTGCATGAAACTTATCGAAAATTGAACTTTTGTGTATTTTACGACGGCGGCGGGCGGGCGGGCGCACCGCGTGATTGGCGACTTTTTCAATCAAACCTTTAATGCGTTCCAAGTTTTGTCGCCGACATTAAATCGTTTGGCCCCCGAAACCAAACATTAATTCAGTAATTCAGTTCGTGCCGGGCTTGCCCTTCCGTTCGCTTCACACACACACACATAAGCGCATGCGACCCGAAAACTCTTTTCGCCCCGCATATGCGTTCGAAAGCTGTCGCGCCCGTGTGCCTTTTGTTTTCTTTGCCCGTCGCCGCCGCCACCGTCGTCGTCGTCGTCGTCGTCGTCGTCGCGGCAATATATTATTTTTTGTATGCCCACTTACCGCTGCTAGTGCAAGGTCGCAGGCAATTAGATATTTTTAGGGTTGTTTTCCACCATTCTCCGACATATTTCGTTGTTTTTTCTCCTTTGCGCTACCGACCAGACGCAATAAATCAACATGTTACCTTCGCATCGTGACCATTATAATATTGAATGATTTCGAGGTGGATTATTATTTATTTCTAATGCTTAATGTGCCCGCCATCGCTGGAAAAAGAAACAGATCTTTAAGCCTAGCCACCACCAGCATTTTCGAATAGCAAACATGCTCAGTGGGCAGCGTAATCGACCTTCAACCCAATAATTTCTATAATTTCGATCATTAGGCGGGACACATGGGTGTGTTTATGTGGATTTACACACGGTGTTGGTTCTCTCGGCGTGGAGTGTCGTTAAAATGTCGTCGACTGCGTCGTGCACGCGCTTATAGCGGTTAGGAAACAAGGAAAACGTCTAAATCATGTTAACAAATGTGTTCTTACCTTACGGGGGGCTTGTCGATTGCGTAAAGCCTACGCAGAGGCACATACCCGACCACCCTCGCATAAGAAAACACGCATGTAATACATTTTGCCGCATTTTGTCCCGTCATTACCCTACCCAGCCAAAGTTTATAGTGTGTGACCGCGTCGACCGTCGTTCTTGCCTTTCGTTGGGTCCCGGCCCGGCCGGCGTTGGTTATTACGCTGTGAGTATGTAGAACACGATGTCGTGTCGAGCAGCAGCCGCGGTGTGTACCTATATATCTCTTCGGTATCGAGAAAATAATTATTGCTTGGAAACAATTTATCTTCGAAGGCTAGCTGGCTAGCTGGTTGAGCGCACAGAGAAGTGGAGAAGAATCCGGTGGCCGGTGGGCCACCGGTGATCATAGTGGGAGCCATCGGGAGAGAGACTCCCCGTGGACGTACAAATTGGCTTACGCGGGATGACGCAGCAAGCGTCCGTACAGCCGCTGCGCTGGACCGTCCGACCGACCGACCAAGCCGTTATTGTGCGGCCGATGCGCGCGTATTTCGTTTTCGCGTCATGTTTCCGGGTGGGGTGCCCGGGATGAAAGGGAGCGGCGTACGGCAACTTGAATACGCATAAAGGACCTTAACAGGGACAACGCCGCGCCGGCGCCGCCGCGTGCCGCCCCAAAGCCTCGGGACGAACGACTTGGGAACTATTAGCAGTCCACCACCGCACCGACCACCGCACGTAGACTATTCTCTTGCGCGCGTTTCTTTTTTCGCACGAGATGATTGGGGAAATTCTTTCGTATATCAGTCGATTATCCCCGGCTATTGGAATTAAATTTTTTATCCCATCCATTATGTATGGTAATCCATGAATTTATTATGCATCTTATACAAACTGCATAAATTGCACGCATGAATATGCACTTAAAATAATTCCGCGCCGACTGATACACGCTAATAACACATATCAATCGATCAAAAATTACCTCGCAGCTAAAAGCGTAGTAAGCGGCTTGCTTGCGCATCGCGAATGCATGTGTGATTGGCCTTCGATATAATTAAATCTTGTTTTACATTTTGTCGCCTCCTTGAGCCGATGATGATCATACGCGCGCCAATCGCACTTAAACCAAACTAAGTTATAAATTCTTGTCGTAAACGAAATTTTCATTCGGAGCATTCACGCTCTGTTGACGCGCTGCTGTTTCAGAAGAAAATGAGTGAGACGCACGCAAGTTTTTCTGCAGATAACAAAACACCGATCGACGGCGTCGTGCGGTAGTCGTTCTGTATTTATTTCGACGATAGTAAATTTTATACTCGTTACAACTTCTTGCAACTTCATTGCGGCGCACACTCAAGTTGCTTGCTCTCCCCTTAGTGTCAACGTGTTCGATTTTTATTATATTTTTACTCAGTTGCACTCTTGCGATTTTATTTTCGTATAATCTTACTCATTCTACGCGTCTGGCTATGTGTGTGCTGTTTTTTTTATTTGAGCGATGCGATGATGCTCTTATTTTCGGTAATAATATATCGTCGCATCGTTGGAAGTCGTACACTGCCTGTCCAGGTATTATTACACGCAGGGAACGCTTGTTACATGTGTCCCTCCTGCCAGGACGATAGAACGTTGTAGTGCCGACCCACATGACAACATTTAATAACGACGATTAGATCATTAGAAGGCTAGCCGCGTTTGTGCTGATAACTAACTAAAACAGGTATCGACCACATAATGATATTGTAATAAAATTACAACCAAATTGCATTGATTATCATTAAAACGAATCTATACCAAATCGTTTCTCTCTTCGCATTTCTTTTTCGGGCGTTTATGCAAAATTCCATCGTGTTTTCGTATTTGAGGAAATAAAATGCGAAAACGAAATCTTAAACTCGATATAACGTCGATTAAGTTTCAAATTAAAATTCCATTCGTCTACATCCAGGCGCGCTTGTTCTAGTCGTGCAAGAAGAGTGACTCTGCTTGTGTCACCAGTTTTTTATGCCATTTCGTGTATCGTCGCGGCCGTTATGCGATACCGGCGCTGATGCATAATTCTCCAATTAATTTTAATGGACGGACAAAGCAAATGTGCGTTCCGACAGTTATTATTAATATATTAAATTTTGATGCCCAATCCTCATGGTGGAAATGCAAAAAAAAAACACTATCGTTTTATAAATGAAGCCAAAAATTTCGTGTCGCATCGATTGGTATGAAACGCGCTCGGCGAGATTATTGGCCCGCACAGCGAACACAAATTTATTCGTCAGCACTCGCGCCACGGTTCATAAATTAGCGTCGCAAAGAACATTGGCCAGCATCCATCGGCTATTTATGATAAAGAAGTCATATTTATCGCTGATATGTGATAAATTTTTATCAGCTAATGTTGCTCGGCGCGGTCGTGAATTCAATCCATAAAAAGTGGGTAACCCGAATTCGGAAAAATAAGAAATATTTGACGCATACATAATGAATTGGTGAAACGCAATCATATTGAAATTGTGTTTTGATACGGTAATTGCCGGTTGGTATCGGTTGTGCGCAGGTAGAACGCATGGAAAATAAATATATTATAATTTTATTATACAAAATAAATTAGGCAAATTGGTTTTGCCTGCGACTTACATGCGACCAAATTGGCGTTTTATGTGTTTTTTATTACTTTATCAAAATAATGAATAATTTAAACATTTCAATGATTATCATAAATTTCTGCTCGATTTCATTTTTCCCCTATCGTTCTGTTTTATTCGCTTCGATATCACTTTTCTAACGGCATCTAAACACCATGACGTGCATGTCGCACAATACGTATTTATTGATTTATCCTGAAAATGCAAAGTGCACGTATTTCATTGCAATCTAATAAACGACGCAAGTCGTGCACGCATTTATAGAGCACTTCACACATAATAGCGTCATAAAAACTAGCCCTTTTTTATCGCGTGTACCTATTATCGATGCGGCGTTTATTGGATTGACAAATTTAAACAAGTTTGAAGCGTAGCCTAAATTAAATATCCTAGTAACAAAATTGTAAATAAACTTGTTACTGGCTGCATGCCCGCCCTATCAACGTTATGCATTTTCGTCCATTTCCAAATGCAATATAGCATTCGAACAACATACAAAATCAGTTTTTATGTACAATGTGACTGCACATTATCCAAATAAATTAATTAATGCAATATTGCTACCCTTATTTGCGCTGTGCACACACAATTTACAAGCAGGACATATATACACAAAACACAAGGCAAATTTAATTAAGCAGAACCTGATATGTCATTCATGCGCACCGAGAAAAACGCGTATTTCAATGAAATTCAATTAATTTCATTGCCTGCAAAATGCGTGATAGTATGCTAGTAGTTGATAGCAGTGTACGAAATTAATCTGTTTATTTTACGTTTTTCTGTTTTGTTTTGTATTGAAATCGGTGTGGGTACTTATTCAAGTTTTTATGCACGCGGGCTGCCGAAATTAACCAAAATAACGACCGGTATTATTACATCGATTATTTTGATAGCATTTTTATATTGGGAAAGGGATAAAAAAATTGTGGCTGCCCTGCCATATGCACGAGATCAACCCGATGGATCTCTGCTCTTCCACGAAAACTACCAGCCGATGTCGGTAAACTCATCGCGTCGTTTTCATCTGCGGCTTTCACATATGCGCACAACGGGTCGACATGTAACCAATATCAACCGCAACGTCAAAATCAGGCTAGCGGCCGCTATAATAATATCGGTCGGTGGCGGCGGCTTCTTGCGGCACGAAGGGTTCTCGTGGGGCCGCCGTTGCTTCCTCTCACTTGTTCGCTGATCGCGCAGGAACACGGGCCATGGCCTGCTGCATCTTCGATCTATGCGTATCTATCCCTTCGTAGGGTTACCAGTTCTTTATCTTTGCATTTACTCACATTTTGGAAATAAGTTTGTTGATTAGGATACTGTATCTTGAATTAATTACATTGTGTGCTTTAATAGCGTCGAGTATGTAATGAAATAATTTCATAATAGTTTTATGGTAACCCTACAAGCGTGTAAGGCGTACACACGTATTAGCATTCATGCGGACCATACTGAGAGAGATGCTGGCGCGCTCTTCTCCTAAGTTGGCCGCGCTCGCTCGCAAGGCGGCGAACTTTCCATGACATATAAACAACAGTTTGCACCTGCTTCGGATCTCAAATAATTTACAACCCAAAGATACCTGTCAAAGGGTACCCAACCTACGCTGCTCTTCTTGCTCCTCTGCATCTGCGTGCATCTTGCTACGTGAGTATCGCGATGCGCGCCGCAGCAGCCAGCAAGGAAGCCTTACAGCAGCAACCTCAGCGCGCGGTGAAGACGTAAAGTTTCCGGTCCATTTTCGAACTGGTTCGCCGCGCGTGGTTGTGTGTGTGTGGATGCTGTGCGCGGCTATAATATAAAGTTGAAACTATATGCTCGACACGCATGCACACGTAGTAAGCAATATGCACCTGCCCTGCATCCGTATTAAATCTGGAGTCTCGCCTCCCATGCGCCTCTCGTCCGCCCGACAGATTAATTTATATACAAGGTATCCACGTAACTTTGAATTTATTTATTTAATGATTAATTTATTTCACGCAGGTTTTGCAAAATTGGATTTACTATTATGAACTGAAATTGTAATTATTGCTGGTAAATGAAATATTATTTATTCATCGGCATAAATTACGAATCATTGAAAATTTCGACAGGTTACTAATTGAAATGTTGGCCAGTGATTCTTTTCACCGAAATAATTTGTTATGACGTATAAAATGCACATGAATAATTTGCATGCATTTCGTACAATTATTGATATTAACTATTACTAAACTATTTATTCCAAATATTTACATTCACTAATTTAAAAAGTCTTCATTTCGTTTACTAAAAGCGACAAAACGTGTTTCAAATAATAAACAGGAATACTTATATGTATAGCATAAAATTGTTGGATATAAAAATATGAAATCAAACGCAATATAACACGTCCATTTTCGTTTCAAGGCAGTTCAATTTAAAAAAGCCGTATTTAGGCGTAGATCTGCGACGCCAGCAGGTAAACAAAAGCGCGCGCGTGGAGAAGAATCAAAAACGAAGACGGCGGGCGGCGCGGAACGCATTCCATTTCCTGTTGTTACCGGATAGGATGGGATGAAGCTGAAAGCACAGCCGCCGCCGCCGCCTAGCCTGATGGCGAGTGTGTCTCTCGCATGTGATGATGTTGCACGTCGTCTTTCATATACCTCACAGAATACCTCACACATAAAAGTCGAGAGATATAAGAAACAAGCTGCAGGAATCGAGAAAGGACGCGCCTAGCCCCTACCTACCTGTCTCTCTGACACCATGTGTATTATTGTGTTTTATCTCCTTCGAATGGTGGCGTGGATGTGTTTGTGTGGTTGATTATGAACGAAACGAATCGAATCGAAACGCACCAGATTGCTCTGCGTTAGTATATACCTATATTTTCAGGTGTACCAGATGAGAGTGGACATAAGAGGGTCGCGCGCGCACAATCAGAGAATCAGGTAGTTCTGATTTTTTCCTCCATCACTTCGTGTGCTTTGTTTCTTTCTTTTTATCGCTGCTGCCACTTCGTTTCTCTCATATTCATTTTTTTTGGGCTGCTCTCAATGCCACTCTGCTGCGCTGCGCTTTCCACCTGCTCCGGTGGTGATGATGCACAAGTCAGGTTCGTCCTGCAGCAAAAAAGAAACACAACAAATGTATACAAAATTTGACCGAAATTGGTCTTCGCATTGATTTCGTCCGGTGAATATGAGTGCGTGTGTGTGGTACCCTCTTGGCTGCGTGATTACGGCTGCAAACGGCGCGCAATCATTTGTAACTGTTCGGAGCCGAAAATTGATTACATAAATAAGCAATTGGACGAATTCGGCAACGGTGCGTTTCTTTCATTTATTTTAATTAGTTGGTTGGAACCCCATCAAAGCTCATTAGCATTTGATGGGGCATAAAAGCGTTCGTTTTTTTCAATTTCGCTGCGGCGACGGACATCATTATGACGCTTTGATTCGAATCCAAATTAAATTCGAAGCCGTTTCGCAGATAGCGCCGCCAACAGAGATTTCGACGAATTTCGTTTCGCCCATTCGCATGACTATTAATTTAATTGGGATACCATTCGTTTGCTTTCTAACAGGTGTGAATTATTCGGTTTTTGTCTTAACTTTCAACAAACTTGCACAGACTTCTGATATTTTAATTCGACGTAAAGTGTTTGGTGGCACGCCCGTAAAATGCGCCTCATAAAAAAGTGTCATGTACGATTCGTCGAATTACGAAACGCGCATTTTAATAATTAACGGTATTAAACTTATTATAGACGAATTCGTGCACACACGAGCAAGAGCAGCAGTTTGCCGGCACGATACTTCTATGCATATATACCAGCCGCTTGATAATTATGATTGAGCTTGATTCGAATTCAAAACACTAATTCGAAACGTTTCGAACACGTTGGCGGATGAAAAAAACGTATCGCCCAAAGTGTTCGAAACCAATTTGTCGCGATCCCTAATTATTATCATTAATTCACATCCAGCTCGCTTCTGTTCGGCACTAACCTCTCACCGCTGGCGATATGGCGCGCGACTAAGCTTAGCCGCAGCTTAGCTAAGCGTTTCTTGTATTTCGATGGTTTGTTACGCATTGAGAAATTTCCTATCGGTTGCATGACAAACACGAAGCCATCCACGTCAGGCCGAAGAAATGTGCGGCGATAATTCTCGAGTTTCATTTTTTATAGATGCGCGTGATTCCTCGCCCCGCTTGTTTATTATAACACGTATTAGTGTTATTAACTTTTTACATCTACATTATTATCATCACCAAACGCGATGTGTGTTCGTCGCCGGTCGCGTCGGCATCGAAAACAACGTAATTTGTATGTAACGTTTTCATCCATGCAACCAACCAAAGCACATCGTGTCGAGAAGGATATTGTGGAGAGTGGCAACGAGTTTTCGGCTACGTGTTGTTGATATATCAGAACGTTCCATTTATTTATTCCTTTATTATCTACATAATATTAATGCATTACGCTGCCATGTGTCTTACGTCTTTTATATACTTGCAACGCGCTCGCCTATTACGCGCAATGCATAATAATGTGGAAATCAATGGTGTGGCGTGTTCTTCTCTTGGTCGTCGGCTAGATAGTAGCGGTCTGATTCGATGTGCCTGTGAGCTACTACATACGCCGCGCGGCCGTAAGTGCCGTGACTGTCGAAATTTTATGACTGATCAACGTCCTGCGCGTCTCTGCCTCATGTGTCTCTCACGCATCACGAATGCGTGCGTATCGCGTATATGTTTTGTCTGAAACCACAAGGCGAGCGACAACACAAAAGCGGCGCTATGGTAACGAGGCACCAAATGAAATTAGTCAAAGTGCGTGATTTCCACATTACGCAGCTGATTGATTTTATAGATGCTTATTCACTTATCTATTCTCTCTCGCTTTTGAAGACTCATCGTGCGTCAGTGCGCCGCGCCGGTGCACAAAAGAATGTGGAACCGCACTACCAATGACCACCGAAAAAAGATTCGTGTATAATTTTAAACACTGTGCCCGATGGAAATCAATGATTATTATTTCAATAATTACATGCCCAATATTTGTGGTTGTGTTCCAGATAACATTCTAACCGAAACAAGATACAAACATTACTTCTTTCAATTTTTTATCCGCTTATACATTAATAAACATACAAAATGGGCAGCAACAATATTTCGATCGGATAACAACTTTGCGGTTGCTTCATCTAATTCGAATACAACTAATTATTACGCGCCGTAATTGTGTATGCCCTGTGTGTGCGGGGCGGCCAGGAATTAACGTCGGCAGGATGAGGTCGAGGGAGGAGAAGGAGGAGGAGTGACAGAATGTGAAATTTTCGGTGGCACGCCAGCCAAAACCCAAAACCGCCCCGTTTATAAATTATTTTATAATTAATGTCTGGCGTATTATCGTCCTCATCCCGAAAAGTTTCAAATAGAATGAATGGGTGCGGAAGAAGCAAACGCACAGTGGTCCTAACACGACTGACAGTCCGCCGATGAAAGGCATTGGCGACGACCACGACAAAAAATCAAAAGTAATTTCCACAAAGTTTAAATTAGGTGTAATTATCATTCGGGCACGGCGCGGAACCCAAGCAGCCTCTGAATTATTTATTTCGGTCATGCAATCGTAACAAACCGTCAAAAACAACAACGAAGAAAGAAGAGCAAAAAAGAGGAAGAACTAACTTATAATAAGCAATACACAAAACGTTGCAGTGCAACACGAACTTAGCTAGAGATAAAAGTTTTACCGAAATTGGAAAAGTAATGTGGGGTGGGATCAAAGTTCTGTGCAGTTAATTTTTTCATTGACTACGTACTGGCTTGGCTTGGTCTGGCTGACAAAGGCCACACGAAAAATCTGTTTGTCGGCTGTGTGCACTGCGGCGATTTGCGTTCGCTGCCATTCTTTTCTCTCGTTCCCGGAGTGGAAGTACTAGTGCAGTAGTAGATCCTGCGCACGTCATGCGATCCTTGCTGACTGAATGCACACACGCAGACTGGCTGCGTCGGTTGGAGCGCCAGTCTACTAAAGTCTAATAATATTCATCCCTATTATAAGCCGGCTGCTCTTTCAAATTGTCTTAATGCATGCGCATTTATCAAGCGGATTGTTTTTATTGTCAGATTTATGCGGCGCCATTCTTCAGCGCAGGCGAAAGGCAGGAAGGAAGCCACCAAAAAGCATTATAATCGTGTGCCGCACACAGCCTTGCACTCTACGGCAATAGATATTAAGAGTTCTCTTTGATTTTAATACATGAATATTCCATTTGTATTATTTGCGCAACATTTCTATGCAAAAATTCCGCATTCCAGTCCAGTCCACTTCGTTGATCGTCGTCCTCGTCATCATGCAGAGGACGACAGGCGACATTGACATTTGTACTCTTGTTTTGGCTTTTTAGCCGAGGTATTAGACTTGCAGCGCTTGCATCTCTCTATAATGTGGCGTCGCGTATCTTCTTCTTCGATCCGTTCGTCCACAGTCGCGACCGGCTATAGTTTTGTTATATTTATAACATTGCCGCGCAGTCAAATCACTTCCATGCCCCGCCGCTCTGTGGTTTGGTTACGCGCGCGGCGCATCCTCCGCGTAGTGATTACGAGCGCGAGAGGCTCGCGCCGTGACCGTCCACGGCGAAGACGATGATGACTGGAAACAGGTATCCTACGGTTGCCACCTGTCTCGATTCCACTTTACGATTGGTCCAGATTCGTGCGCTGCTCCTTGCGCAGTCGGCTTGCTTTTTTTCTACCTTTACTCAGGCAGGTTTTGTGCTCTTATTATTATTACCTGACCGAATGTTGCTATCGCACGCACGCAGTGCGAAGAAGAACGGATGGAAAACACACACACACGCACACCCTACAGATTCATTTATTCATTTATTCGTTTTTCTGGAGTTGTGAGCCGGACGCGGCCAAGTGACTTGTTGCCGCTGCAGATGCAACTTAATCTCTACAGAGTGTTCTCCGTTGGAGAAACATGATTTATATAAATTTAAATTTTTGGTACATGAATTATGCGAGCTTTGGTAATAGTATAAAACCACCAAGAAACCGTAGAAGTAGCTAGACCGCAAAAACGTAGGTACCAACGATGCGGTTTGTGGTTAAGGAGGAATGAGGCCATTTTTAAATCGATACGTTCGATCGGTAGGGCTTTGATACAGTAGTAACGTGGATCTCGTATGCAAGCGAGTAACAAACACTCACCAACTCACACTCACGTACAAAAAATTCTCAATGACTGCCGTGCAGCAGGACGGCAAGTGTATTAGCGGCTCAACAGCGGACGCAATGATGCGATGCGATACGATGCGCTGCACTTCAAGGACGAACCTCGGAAAAAAACACCTGCGTGTGTAATAATGCATTTGCCATCCGTGATTTCTCTCTCTGTCCTCGGACAGCGAAGAGCTTTCAGGCTTTGGTTAACTGGATTTTACCCACATTCAACTTTGATTTGTTTGATCGGAAATCTCAAATTTGACGTAAATCGGGTAGTTCACAATCACTGGCGTTTGTTTCACTGCGATTTCAATGATGCTTGTAAATCTGTTTCGAGGGCAGGTGAAGATCTGCAATAAAATGCCATAAAATGGCTAATTAAAAGATCCCCGCACACATCTGCGTGGGTAATTAGGTACGCATAGCCCGTCACTCGCGCACCTGAAAAAATAAATCGCCTTGTTGAACAACGTGTGAGACGCGGCTGGAATTTGAATAACACTTGAATAGCTTCTTCGCATCGCATATTTACACGCCGTTCGCTGTGGCGTTTTGGTATTCACCTGCGCACCGATGGACAAATCAAAGGCCATCAATACGAGTGGCCGCCCGCTCGCCCTCCTCCATCGGCGCAACGTGCATCAAATGCTTAAAGCTATTTTGAGACAAGATTATTATAAAGTTATTTACTGATCGACGATAAATTTCATTTCCAAACGATCATCGGCTTCCCACAATGATGCTCCAGATAAACTCCAACAAATACCATGTTATCCAGTGCGCCATGGCAAGCATTATTTCATTTTGATCATGACTGCTTTGCCTACCACTACCTATCATTGAGACCAATAGATCTAATGGGGCGGTGCGCATTTGACTTGCCGAAGAGCGCCGCAGTCATGGCTTGTGTATGCGCCGGTCAGTAATAACGCGGTGCGAAGCGGCCGCTGCGCGAGTAAAGTATAGATATTCAGATTATAGATCAATCGGACAATAACAGCGACGATCGATCGTCGGCGGTGGTGGCTGTTTGGTATAAGAGAGACATAGGAGGCACCGGCGACGTCAGCCGATAATAATGGATAATGTATCGTATAATGTTTCATAATTTTCATGTTAAGATATCGATCAGTGTGGAGTGGAACAGATCAGCGCGCGTATCGAAAATTTTCCTCGATCGCCGCTCGCGGGTGAAACGCCACTGTTTAATGTTATGCGCGCTCGTCGTGTTGTTTGGTGTGCGCGTATGCGAGCGAATATAATAAGTAGATGTAAACGCGATGAGTAATGTCGTATAATGATCGGAAGAAATTAGATGATAAAACGACGATAAATCATTCTAATTGTATTACTTTCATAATGTGAACTCATTTAGATAAGATTTTTTTCGACCTAACGTTATAATTGATCTAATATTCAAAATTATCATTACTTACTTACTATATAAATCTTGATGGGTGAGTTTGAAAACAATTTTAAATTTACTTTTAATTTATAGGAATGTGTTGCTTGCGGGCGAGTTGATTGCAAGCGCCAATGCATATGCATACGTATAATTTTCCAACCCTAATACGATCAGAACAGCATGATATATGGCCGGTTAGGCACTTGCGCATGTAGTGCAATCGCAAGATTTCCTCTTCAATCTCTTTTTTCCCTCCCGCGTTATTCTTACATAGCTTCCATTCGTTTATCTATCCGTTTGCACTCGATACCACGTGCAGCACAGAGCACAGGCATTGCCGCATAGTTTCGTCGACGTGTTGTCGGCGCAACCAAAACGAAAATGAATTATAAGCGTACGCGAGCGCGCGCGATGCGCAACACTTTGGGGTCTCTTTCGCGGTTGTGTATGCATGCATACACAAGTAATTACGGAATCGGACGCATTGGTATCTGGTAGTAGTTTATGAAGTGCGGCCGCAGACAAAGTTATGATGAATGGTCGGATTTATAATGGCCGGTCGCTATTATTATCCACTTTATCCACTTATCGGTAGCGTCGAAACGCGTGTAAAAGTGCGCACACGTTGGAAGCGTATCGCCATCGCTATAGATCTTTTCTAATGTCTAATATTCCAATCAGTAGGCAATTTTGTCGCGCGCATTGCCAGCAAATGTGTTCATTTTCATTGCAGGTACACACGAGCCTTGTACTTCTAATTAAATTGAAAGTCAACTACTTATGTTACGTTTAATTAATGTTATCAAATGATATTTACTTGTTTCGTAATTGCCATCCATCGAGTCTGACGCAATGGCGATAGAATGGAGCTCGTTAGGCGCAATAGAAGGATGGTATAAATTGTAACAAACTGAAAGAAATAATTGCGTTATTCATTGGGCATCACAACATGCCAGCTTCGATCTATTTATATTTATTGAACCCCATTCCGCACTTGTGTATTGGATTTCTTTTCGGCTTGCATTTCATCAGCACGACTACGCTATAATTCTTTCCGATAATCGTGGGTTCACTCCACTCCGTCCACGCGCCTGCTTAACAATTCCGCGTTTGTATCATCGCGCATTGATTTGCCGTCCTCGTCAAAGTTGTCGGCGACGTGTTCCTTGAATTGAATTGTTCGTTAGCACACGGGCGAGCTGCGTCCGACAGCCGGAGCGCGTTCGTTATACCTTGTTATACTTTAGTTGGTGCTACTTGAAAGTTTCGCTCGCATTTTTTTGTTTGCCTCTTTGGAATTATACGCTCGGCTCTTTGGTCAATGCGCTGGGGCCGTCGTCAGATCGCTGCGCGCAGCACATTGATTTTTATTAGCGCGCTCTACTGCCGATCACGATTGTTATGCTAACGAATAATGCCAACAATCTATCCGGCGCCGCCCGATGAAATGCATCAAAGCCATGAATAGACGCTTTGCACAAGTAATAAACACTCGATAAATGAAATCATTGTGATTATAATTAGATAGCTGGTATTTATTCGATGCACACTGTGATTGAATGCACTCAAGGTGCAAAATATGTTTGATTACAGCAATATATAACATTTTCATGCTGATAAATTATGGAAAAGAATTGCATGATAGCGGGCATTAAATAATCGAGCAGTATTAGATATAGGTAATTGCCAGCGTGAAGATCGATAGTAGCTGCGCGAGCGTCGTAGAATTAACAAATTGCCGACGCGGGAAATAGTACGGCAAAAATCTTTGGAAGAATAATGGCAGCCGGGGCAGGTTTATGATATAGCCGATTCGCATTGGAAATTTTAAAATTTGCACAAGGAGAGTAATCGTTTCAGAACGATTGTGGCGAAGATAAAACGTGCTCATTATACATCACTCTCTTGACTGTACCTAGCCGATATGACTGAGTAGTTTGCCTGGCGAGCTCTCCAGTCCCTTATATCGAGCCCTCGATCGATCGACGAAATAACGATCCAATCAATAAACGATAGTAAATTACAACTTATTTATTATTCTCTAGCTCGCCATACGTGTGCGCCATGGACTAATTAAAACATGTTAAATTAAGTGCTCTACGTGTACGCGCTTGGGGTTCGCCTCTTATTTAATCTCATACCACCAATTACCGATGCATACATAATGTTAAGATGCTAATGGCTTCTTTTTCGTTCCGTTTGCGCGCCTGTCACAGCGCGCGATGGCAGGACGAAGACGTAAAAATAATAACGCCTGATCGCCTATTTATATGTCTGTCTTTCTGGACATGCCCATCGAATATGGAAATGTACCGCGCTGCTCCATAATACGATACATTACGACAACGGCGTGTGTGATGTGTGTGCGTGCCTGTGAATGTGTGCCGGCCGCCATGCTTGGCTGCTTCGTTAATCGCTATGAAATAGACGTATTAATTTACATTAAATGCATATACGCGTTGAAAGGACGCACCACGGAGTCTATCATCGGCGATATCCTGACAAACGGCCGCGCATTTGAATCGTTCACAAAAGTTTAATTTTCATAAAAATCAGGAAAGGGTTAGTTAATGCCATGCTATGCGCATAGAGAGACAGCGGCCGAGTGTGTGAGATAAATGTGCAAACGAACCACAGAGATTAAACGATTGGGCGCGTAATGATGTGTTTCTGGACCACACAACCTTTAGTCGTCTATGCAAGAAAGGAGTCTTTGACTAGCCCACCGTCAGTCGTCTCGGCCGAGTTCCCAAGCACTTGGTGATCAATTACAACCACCGTCCACGCGGTGGCTATTCATAATAAAGGATTGCATGGTAATATTTTAATTCCACACTATTTGGCGCCGCTGGTTTTTCTTGTGATAAGTGTTTTCGAATTCCGGAAATAATTACAGGGTTATTTTTGGTTGAATATACACGTACAAGTATACATTTTTCGAATGTTTATGATTTGCATTGAATTAGGAGGTATATATGCAGGTTGAGGCACACCACATGTGCGGCTGAGGGGTAGTTACGTACTTGCCGCCCGTGCGTGTGAGCGCTCGCGAGCGCTCATACTGGTTATTGCGGTTATCGTTAGTGATAGTGTTGTAGGTATAATAGTTAGCCCGAAAGTTAATGTTATTATGCGAACATTATGCTCGAGACCAGAAACCAACTACGCAGGTATTACGTACTCATACAGGTGTAGGGCGCGTGCACTAATGCGGGTTGCACCAAAAGGATGATATGCTCATCCCGTTGACATAGCGCTGTG
>JARJDR010002847.1:0-13952 GCA_030264135.1 Myllaena sp. GC000078
ACCTTAAATTAATAGTTCGGTTTCGGTTCGGTTTCGGCCGAATCTGAATTTCCGAGGTTCGGCTTGGTTTCGGTTTCGGCCGAAACCAAAAAATCCGGGTTCGGTCGGCCTCTACATTGATCATTAGTTAAGATTGATTTAAGCGAATATTATGCAATTATTAGCATAATATTAGCATGTAAAATGAATTCTCCACACGACGCGCATACGCAATTGTTAAAAGCGTATACGTATTGTTACACAAATCGCTTAATGCAAATAAACTTAATTTTGAAGAATGAGGGTTACAGTCATTATGCAATATTGCAATAGAAAATTATGCATTATTCACTGCTTCAAATTAATGCTGGTAATTTACATCTCCAAGCCTTTCCGCATCAATGTATATTGGCACCTAAAGGTATATATCGCATTGAAACTGGAGCAAAGCGTGAGATTATTAATTTTCGTGAATTGAATTTCAATTTTTTGTGTGCACCTTCGCCAACGGTACCTTTCGACATAATGAAACTATATCAACTTGGGATAGCGTCTACCTGAAGCCTGAGATCAACTTCGGTTGATTAAAGCGGAATGGCTAAAAAGGCATAGTGCTTAAACCGTCCTGCACCCTAAAAACGAGATGATAGAAAAGCTTCTCTCTCAATGGCCTTGAGCCCGCCAAGGATCCAATTTCTACCTAGATATTTTTGAGCGTTGCATGATTTTTTTGAGGTAGGTTTTAAGTCCCTATTTTAGGTCATGCATTCCCCACCGGGTGTTCAAATGCAACTATATTTAGACTATAGGTATATAACACGAGCAATTTATATACCCTCGATATATGAAACAAAAGGTCTCTGCCCGACTACGAACATGATCAAATTTAATCCCTACTTATTTTTCACGTAGGTTTTGCCCGTTTCAAATAGCAACGGATTTACTTCTGATGCTCCACAGTGTGCCGAGATGAAATTCCGACTTTTGTTTAAATCGCCTACCGACCGCGCGGATGTTTCCTGTAGCTCGCCGTAAAAATGTTTGGCGTTAGATTTATGATCGACATTAATAATTATGACCTGTTAGGTAAATAATACGTCGGCGTTCTAGATAGCGCTCGATCGCGGCATGAGGCAGATCTTCTTCGCGCCGTGGCTTCCTAGGGCCACGTAGTGACAAATCGCTGTTTTATGCAGTTTGCCTTTTGTGGCGCGAGTACGCTGTGAGTTGGGCCTTGTTTCACTGTCACAACGCCCATAGTGCACCCATATGCAGCGCTTTGTGCGATAGTGTGCCTGGCTTGTTTTCGGTTTGGCAGTCAACCACGCCACAATGGGATATCTTGATAGAGATGTTACTACACGAATGTTATTTGCATAACGTGAATGTAGATAGACGCTGTGATAGGTGAAAGTAAAGCTAACCCACAAGTGGATTGAGGAGCAGGAGCAGGAGGAGGAGGAGGAGGTGATTCAGTTTTAAATTTCTTATTTGGTGTGCAGCAGATTTTATGTATTTAAATCGATACGCATCTGAAGGATGGCTGCTCGTAGATTGTAATTTTATACCTTACAAATTTGATGTTGCACAAAGGAACTACAAAGTGTGCTTCAAACTGCAGCATTCCGCACAATTAGCCTTGAAGTATTTGATTTTATCCGCAAAGAAAAAAAAACAGGGTTATTAATTTAGTTTTGCAATTTTGTTAAAATTTATTACCTATTTTTATAATATATGTTGAGTATACCAGCAAAAGATGAAGATGTCCACTGAACATACACTTAACATTGCGTAATCCCATTATATTGAACACAGTATGAAGACAGAAATCCGTTTAAATTCGCCACACTATACCAGCGTAAAAATGCAACGTATAAGCGTGCACTCGGACATAATAATCAAATTACGGGCGACACAATGCGTGCGCACTCGAGAACTGAATTCCGAAGACGAGCACGCTGCAAAGAGACAGAAAGAATCAAGAATAAGGAAACTTGACGAAAATATATGCCGGGACTAAACGTCAATGTTAAGCGCATTTCCGACACAATCACCGTAATCCGCTGATGCGGTTATACGGCCTATAAGACGTGGCGACCTGGTGTAATCTCTTACATAAATACCTACTCATGTCTCGTTTGTTAAAGAGATCGATGCGGCGCGCGCACAAAGCGATGCAAAGCCACAATCGGCCGCACGTAATTACCATGTCCGGCACCACGTGGACTCCATGCCCAATGGCCAGCCGAGGAAAATGAATGAAAGAAAGCATTATGGAATTACGCGTTGAATGAAAGTTATTCACACATGCATGACTCTCTTCTCTCGGCCCACGCCCGTACCTGCATATCTTCACACGCCGAGTTCGGCTTGAATCACGCACCGATCGGAGTCGACAGCAGCGCGTAAGTAAATTGAAAACTAATATTTTTTTAAGTGATGGCTTATGATATTTCGAGAAGGATAAAGCTCGCCAACAGGAAGGGCTGGTGACGACAGCTAATATGATTTGCACCAGAGGCCTCTTGACTTTTGAAAAGTTTGATGCCTTTTTTATCCGCTTAGCAGTTGAAGTTGCAGTTGAAGTTTGAATGAGAGAGTTAAATACGATCAGGGCAAAGGGGGAGTGATATTGCACGAGTGACGGCACAAAGTCAAATAAAAATATTTTATGAAAACACAGTTACTGCGGGGCGCAAGTGTTCAAATCGGATTAGAACCTACTTCAAGTCTGCGGGCGAAAATTGAAATAACGTCTGGGCCTAGTTCGGAACATTTGCCAACATTTCGTTGAAATTAAATTCCAATTGTATCCGAAGCCCGAGTGTAAAAGTGAAACTCTTCACCACACAAATTCCATTTCGTCTGGTGCGCAGCAAGTGCGAAAAAGTGCTAATTGATTTTTTTACTGTTTGAGCCTTCTGGATATTTCCATTTTACTGTCCGCGGCGCGACGCATAACGAGCGTAGCTAAAACCGCGAACGAATTGCAGCCCTCGTTGCCTTGCAGTGAGGCAATTGTTTGCAGCGTTTTTGCACTGCTGCACCAGTGACACAATGGCACTAAGAGCTGGTTGGAACACATGTCTTCGATTCCACCCTACGCGCGTAAGCGAACTTGAGAGCATCTTCTTACACCTCACTCACCTATTTGCGCGCGCACGCAGCCACGCGCTCAAGTTCGTGCGTGCGTACGTGCGTGCCTAGTGCGTTCGGGGCATCTGCGACCTACTTTTTCGCAATCCTCCGCGCAACTCCGCGCAGGGTATTACGTTACTTACGATATTTTGCATCACCTGCATAAGCTATAAACGTTCTCTTCCTCTCTCATTCCTAAACAATAAATAGTGAGAGATGAAGAAAGACAGCAATAAATAGGTGCTGAGTGTAATACACGTGCCTCAAAATTAATATTGTACCCTATCGATGAATGGATCTAGAGTGTAACCCTCTTTTGTCTAGTATAGACCGGTTGCTGGATTTATCGACTGATTGATCAATCCAAGGGAACAGTTAGATGCTCAAGTAACTGTACTGCAAAGGAATATGGCTTGTAGAATAGAAACACAGTTAGACAGGCCTTTTTGTCAGACATGTATGATTATTATATGGTTGGAGAAGAGGGTGGCGCGTTATGAATATTCTATGTGTATACATATAGTACATAAAGAGGAATACCGTTCTATTCGATTTCCGTTTCCGATATTATATTATATACATTGAACCCGTGTTTTTAATTGCAGAAATTCTAAATTTCTGGCAATCATTAATGGATACTTTGCGTTTAACAATTTTATTTCAGGCCAGTTTGCAAAAACCAACAAACAAACAGATTAGCCATCATAAGATCTGTTTCAGTTCACAGCTATACAACCAGTTCACTGGGCTATAACAATAGCGTTTTTGTCATACCGCCCCAAAGCTGGTAGTATTTGTCAGAAATATTTCACGTCTCATGCATTTCAGATTATAATATTATATGAATTCGACACAAAGCGATATGAATGCGTATAAATAATCCGCTTTTTCACATTTGTGGAAGAATGCACGGCTTCAACCCTTTCATCTTTCTGGGAGAATGCAGTGTATCAGTTTTCGGTTGACATCTTGCTTGACTCAAATCGCAGCGAGACAGGTAGAATGTTGTAGTTTCACGCTTCATTTCTACATGGCATATATAATCGAAGATTTCCTGTTTGCGTGACTCTCATAACCTGGATCTAAAAATTTTCTCCTCCCGTTTTCAAAATCTCGATTCAACACTTGCCGACTTGAATCGATGCGCATTCAGCTTGTCGCTGTCGATTTGGCCAGCATTAACTTAACTCCTTCATTCGCTTAACGCTCGATTAATTCGGTAAGCGATGCCCGTGTGATGCAATATTTAAGATACCTACGCCAAACTTTGTTTAAGTATTAAGTAACAAGCGCATCCATATCAAATGAAATTTATACATTCGAAATGATTAATCGTTTCAAGGTCGAGTGCGTATGCGCTAGAGTGTGAAATGAAAAAATGTGAACCAGATTTGCGTCAGCTTCTTAATTTAAGAAACCATCCAAAATCGAAAATAGCAATATAATTCTAATTGGTTGCAGATATAATCAGTCGGAGATGCATCACTACACAGCTGTCCCGTATGATTCGTAAGGAATTAAAACCCGCACGCACCTTGCTGCTTGTTCGCGCCACCACAAAACGAAGAACCCGACGCAACCGCATTAGCAGTACCATCATAAGCGAAGCTGTAGCAATGCCAAGGGACTTTGGCAAAAGCTACAAGTTACGAGTGCCAGACGTACCCGCAGACGGCGGGACACACTAACCCAATGCATTAGATTATTAGCGCGCGCGCGCAAACGCATCAAGCACTTGCGCTTGCGCTTAATAAAACCACTAGGGCAAAGAGATAAAAGTCGATATGCTCTTTCTTTGCCGCAAACGAATCAGGCAGCCGGCGCGCCGCATCTCGATTGCGGTCGATGCCATCCATACGCACATACGCGGAATCTATAAAGAAGAAGACTACGACGACGAAGAAGCAGCGCATCGTGTCTATAAAAATGAGACGCTCGTGCTGGATGTTTATTGCGTTTTGCGCGTATCATGTGGGTACCTGCTGCAATCATTTGTATTAAACAAATAATAATTTCTTTTGCGTCAAGTGGAATCCCTACAGCTAGCCCTAGGAATAAAAAACGCAATGCAGGTTTCTGTGTAAATAGGTGAATTCAAATAGATGCACCCAGACACTATTTATATCGCATCAATATGTTAATGAACGGCGGCAAGTTTAATAATTATTGATGTAATTATGAATTAATGGCATTGCTTTAATGAAGATACTTGCAATTATTAATTAGTTGATTTGTGCAATTTTAAGCAAAACCTATCGGGAGAGCCGCTGCAGTCGGATCACCTTGACACGCGCGCGTGTACGCATTATTTTAAGCGTCGCGCCCAAGACGACAACGCGATAGGAATCGCTGTCCACTCAGGTGGCGGGTAGGTGCTTGACGCCGGCACCGAACACGACGACGACGACGACGACGAAGATGATGATGATGATGATGCGGGTGCCCATACCTATCGACTCGCGTGCTGTGCGCATTTCATAAAAGTGCTGTTAATTATCTACATATTAGATATAGATGTATGATGCGCGCGCGCACGCGTAGGACAACAATAAAACGAAACGCATGCGTCGTCTCGTTCACTGCACGTCGAAAGTCAAGGTCTCGGCCAATTTTTCATCGGTGATCATCGACATCGGCGATACTGGTTGGCCGTTGCGAAGGTGCAAATGCGTCGATATTAAACCCAGCGGGTGCACCGCCCGTTTGATGCTGTCATGTCACCAATGGGTTTACTAGAAGGAATTTGTCAAATTTTTGGGAATAATAGATTTCGTGTGTGGCATTCTGGTGGCTGCATGCTGAGCATGATTTCTCAATTTTGAATACCCAAAAAACCCACGGGTTCCTGTGTGGGAGTATCAATTAAATCTGAGAACTTAATCAAGCATGTTGAAAAAAACTGCTTTATTTTTGCAACCTGATGAAGTTGTTTGAATTAGTTCCTTAATTAATGAATATAAAAGCAGACGTTCGCATGGCATCGGCCGAAACAATGAACGATATTTCTTCAATTCGAGCGCAGTTAATTACCAACGTGAAGAGAGGAAAAAGCGGCAAACGATGCACGGCCGACGCCGAAAGCGCATCACGAAAATGTCGACGGAATTAATTCATTTGCGGCATGCAGGAGACGGGAATTAATTTATGAACTTAATAGACCACAATGTTTGCTTTTTTTCCTGTTTACGTGTGCGTTCCTGGTCGGTCGGCGAAACGTGTGTCCGGCATAAGCATAAACACAACACACGCGAAAAAGACGACAATAAAGCAGGAGGAGAAGGAAGGAGAAGACGAAGAGAATGCTGCTGAATAAGAAACAGCAGTGCAGAATGAATGTGGGAGAGTCGCGTGTACGGCGGTAATACGATGCGCGTCGGAGGTGAACTGATAGTTTATTAAAAGAGCCCGCGGTGGCGCGAATACGCCCGCGCATTTCACCTGTTCGCTCGCTGGCGCGCTGCGCTTCGGTCGCCGATTGTGTAGCGGATAGAGTTGGGCGCGTGAGTTTTTTGTTGCTCGTTGTTTATTGCGTATCGGACTTTGTGAGGTTTCGTTATACGTCCAGCTCTTTCTTATTTTCTTTAACCGCGCGAGAAATCATTTGCATTTGTATGAAATGAAGAGATAGCAATGGCTGTGAGTTACGTAAATTCAAGAGCGTCAATTATGTGAATTTATCAGCACGCAATAAGGTTGCGGTATGGATATGGAGAATTATAATATAGATTGTAAAAGTGTATTTAAATAATCACAACTTTTGTCGTTCTCATGGGGTTTATGAAACAACGATTGAGGGTGGAGTAATACTACATACCCAACTATAATAACATATGGCAGATTTTTCAACTTGTTGAGGGGAACTAACGGTTTTATCTACACGCTTCATGTAATTTTCCAACCAGACATGTTTTATGTTACATAAATACTAAAGTATACCTATCATATGCTAGTAATCAGGTACTGAATGCAACGGTTTTTGATTTTACAAGTTGATAAACATGCATTATCGAAATCTCTCAAAACATTGAATTCTACGAAATCCTTTGCTCTTTTACTCATTTTACATTTGATGACTTAATTACATTTTTCGTTCTAGATTATAACGCACCCTCATTACGAACGGCTTCGATCTATTATTGAGTGTGTCACATTGTTATCGGGAGCTGAATAAAAAAATCGACAACATCCAATTTCACCTCAACATGACTATAATAGACTGTTTCTAAACAGATTACGCTTGAGATGAAAAAAGTTACACATGATCCAAAATCCGGTCTACAAGCGCGACGTATATGACAAGCGTATCTAAACTCGACTATCCGTAGAAGCCATTGGTAGCAATCTGTTGTCATAGATAAACGTCGCTCATTCAGGATGATACATCTTTCAAAAGTCACGCCATCGATAATTAATTGTAATCGTGCTGTCCAGTCCAAGAATTTTTATTTAATTCATAAAATATAAGAAAAAACTAAAATGCTTTCTTGTGTTAAATTGTAGTCGAGTCTGTTTAGTTTCCCACAATTACAAATTCGGAAACAACCCGAAGGACGGTCATGCATGTTAACTACAAAAATGCTCGGCAATTTCAAGTCAAGTGCCATATGGGTTGTTCGTTATTCAAGTGTCCAGTATTATTCCCGTTCATACAATGGCACAAGGGTTTAAGTTCTCACACCTGATGTAAATTAGTTCGCATATCATTTTTTGTGAATTTCAAATTCAAAATTATACCAAGAAAAACTTTGGTGGAAATCTGCAACACTGGAGATTCCCACAACTTACTTTGAGTATTTGCAAAATAAACTTGTCATATCGCATCGCATTGTGTCGTCTTCATTCATAGCCAGCGCAGTTTCAGTTTTCTACACGGATATACAATAACACTTTGCATGAATATGTGGGTTACTGGTTCATGTCGTAGCCAGTCCCCCAAGTGGCATACTTGATCTACGATGTGTACCTATACGAGCCAAACGCCTTGCAATAACGGTAGGGGTGGATGACAATAACCAACAACGATTTTTCCTAGTTCGGCCTAAATTTCGAAAACTTCCCACCTATTTGGCAGCAATGAGAAGGAAGGGTAGGTTTCAAAGGTGTAGACTTCACCTCCCTGACGACAGCACACCGACTTTACCTGTCATAATATAAATAATGACATGTGGTGAGAACTTTTTTCGTTTTCAAGACATTATGGGAAATTGGAATTGTATTCGTATAGTTTTTTTTCTCCTAAGAATATCGACTAAATGTTATTGTATATAATTTACCAATAGATGTGATTGATTTAGATTATTTCGATAAATTTTCTGTGCATGCCAAAAGATGAAATCCGATAAGTGAAAATGAAATACAAAACTTATTTTTCTTTGCATGAAACCCTTTTGGTATCACAGTTGATTTCGATCAAAGGAGTGATATTACTACAACCGAAATATCGTATTATGTACAATAAGTTTCTTTGAGGTTTGGTTTTGCTTGCTTGTTTCGTATACGTAAAAATAAAAAGGAATAATATAACGCTCTTGAGAACACTGGTACACCGAAAGAGTTTGGAATTGCAGCCAGGGAAAAGAACACCATGAAAGTACATTTAATTTCTGTCAACTCATGTGAAAGCAAATCGTTATCTGCGGCCCATATCGTTGATGTTTTTACTTTGCCACTGTAGCAGATAAAGTTGTATTATAAAGTTGTTTTATTCAACTTCAATTGTCCGTTTGGTTGACAGATTCTTGATATCATAATCGTACGGCTCAAAAAAATGCAAGAAACAAATAATGTGGAATCAAGAATGAAGAACACGAATGAATGAAGAAATACTGTACATTTATTTCTACACCGTTTATGAATTTCATTAATGATGATGCTGTATAGAGGAGTGTGCCATGATGCAATGTATAGAAGAAGAGATTTAGGTCTAGGACGTGGCGTCTGGTCAGCGTCTAGACTAGCTTTTGTTTCTTTTTTTATGCTTTCACTATGATGCGGAAGGTCATCAGCGTCTTTATACCCAACGAATAATGTTTTTTTAATCAATTAAACGAAATCTATTATAATAATATTAGCTTTTTGTATAATAAGTAACTGAATACCAAACAATCATGAAAAAAGAATTACTTAGCGTACAAAATTGAAATTCCTGATGGTAATTGGTTTTACTAATCGCTTATCGATGTTGACCCCATATTATTAAAATTAATAACACGCCTTCTTGACTGCAATTTGCGGTAGCGATATCGATAATTGAATATTGGGTGAATTACTTTTTCGACCATCTCGATGCGTAACTGAAACGGACAGGAATACGCGTATTAGCCATTCACTTCCTGCTGGTAAACAATTACGACTCGACTGGGGTGCTAATGACTGTCTCGCTGACTCGTGTGAAGCGCACCACGCACGCTTCGTGGGAGCTGTATCGGAATATCGATGCGAAATATGAATGCGAGCGCAGGTGAGCCTTCGAAACGGACAGGGACATTACCGGCCGTATCAGTGACATTCAATCACTATGGTCACTTTCAACACAAGTCGGCATACAAAAGTCAGTCAGCGTTTATAACTTGGGAACAATTTTAATTACTTCCAACCACACATTCCGTGAGAACACATTGGGGTGTGTGCATATGAAATTCCATTGTGAAAATGCAGCCTTTCATTTGTGAACCACATTAGACTGGAAAACGCATTTGTCGAATTGCAGCGGCAATGTAGGAAGGAGTTGTGCGGTTTTAATATTGCTAACGTCGCCGCCAGCGCCAGCTCTCATAAAGTGTTCCTTATTGCTTTGCGCTGCTGACGCGCAAGATGCGCGCACCGCCACCGTTGCGTCCCACAAACTATTGTTAAACGATGATGGACGAGAAGCAGGCAATGGCGGATGCAAAAGAAGACACAAAAATCATCTTCAGTCTTCAGTCATTCATTCAAAACAAATACCATCGTGCCGCGCGCAGAATGCGCGGGTAGATTACGAAATTATAAATTGCAATATCCCTCCCGACCGTCAAATTAATCTCGAGCACCGCCGCTTTTTGACCCTTTGAGCCATCCAAATAACACAAAACAATGAAATTGTTTGCAAGCGAAACTGAAGCTTATTCGATTATTTGCACAAGGTGCGCATAAAAAAAGCGCATTGTTGATTTAAATGCCACGTTCTACGGCTAAGCAAATAAACGACCACACGCATAATATTTGCATTTACAAGCGCGGCTCCATCATCTCTGATTTTGATATAGTTCGTTTGCGTGCTCATCTTCACCTTACCGACCCAGGTATGTGAATGTGGCAACGCAATACGTGCCAAATTTTTTTCATGCGTACTTTAAAATCCACAAAATAATAATATTAATAGCTGGATTAAACATTGTTCATTATAGAATGCGTCTATTGTAGGGTGCGTCACGGTTCTATTTCCATATTTCTGTGAATGATGCTGTGGGTGCTGCGCAGGTTTTCCTCCGGATACAATACGAAGGGGATGGCAGAAGCCACGCGCCACGCGCAGCAGGTGTTTGGACCACCTGGATTCGCGTATTCCACCAACACCCTTTCCAAAAAAGAGCAAAGAGATAGTGCGTTTTGAATGAGCCCATTCAGCAACAATAGTTCAGCTACCGCAAACCCCTTTCATTTGAGATCAATGGATCTTTACCTTGGTTTTATTGTTGGAGCGAGAACTGTAACAACAGAGGCAAAATGCTGTGACGGCTCAACCCCCAAAAAACACCTTCTTGGGCGTGATTATCTATTTGAAAAAATATATCGATTTTGTTTTAAAACCTGATTTATACAAAACTTTTTAACTAGAGAAAAATCACTCGAACTCCTATGCTTTTCACAACAAACGGGCGCTGTGACTGCAGCGCACGCACACGTCTTTTATAACGACAAGAATAATGGCAGCATAAAATCTCGGCGAGATCAGATCTTAATCAAGTCGTTCGCAGTCGCCGCAGAACACTGGCGGGAGATTCTTTTCATTTCCAGTGCATCCACCAGCGGCATCCAAGTGAAATTAAAAATTTGGCTGCATTTGCTTGTTTTGCCGCAATTCTTTCTTGTGCCGCTGTGTGTTTACGGACAGACCCACCTCAATGAAGTGTCTCCGGCTTGTCCAATAGATACCCTAATATGGGACCGATGCGCCGCGCTTTCAACTGTTCACGACAATGAGTGAAGACTGAATATGTAGGTGCTTCGAAACAATCACCACACCACAGCACGCTGTCACCAATGTTGTGTCTTGTCCACAGCTAGACATAAATACGAGACAGATGATAACAAATCTGCTCTTTTCGGAGTTTTTCGAGGCTTGATGACTTCACTTAGTAGGGTTTTTGTAAAATTGATTGATTAATAGTGCTTTATAAAAAAACAAGGTAAATTCGATAAAAAATATAGAAATTTAATAAAACTATAAATACATCGTTGCAGTAGTGCAGTGTGAAATTTTTACTGAAAGCAGTTAGCCAGCGTTGAAAGTTATGATTACACGAAAATTGAATTATAAGAAGTGTAAAAATAGGGTTGAAGCGTGAAGTATCAAAATTACTGAAATAATAGCAAAATATTATTGCAAGTCATCTGGGTGTCGGTGGGCGTAACCATCAAGCAAAAATGAAGAGTCACATTTGATAAAATTAAATTTAACGCATCAAGTTTTCAATTTTAGCCATTTTCTAACGCAACATTGAAGCAAACTATGTTATTGCCCACGTGTTTCATTTATGAATGTAAATATGAAATGTAAACTAATTGTGGCAGATGTTTCTTAGTGTAGTTATTGACACATGGGCCATACATATTCACATATTCAGTATTATCAGAGCAAAAGCTGCAAGAATTCTTCAAAGGGTTATATGGATATACAGATCTATCCGTCGAAATTTTACCTAAGAAGTGATTTATGAAAAATACGCCATTGCAGGAGATTGAAATCGATATGATTTTTGCAAGTCGAACCTTCCGGAAAATGTACAGCAGCTGCCAACGTAATAATTAAACTTCAAAGTGTTATATACCATTGCATCTATAAAATATTTACCCCAGTTTTAAAATTTACACCTAAACTTATAAGAAGTAATAAATAACACTTGCCAATGTGAGAAACGGCAAAGCTGTTGCCGGGTGGGGAGAGAGAAGCAGCAGCAGCACACACTGGGAAAAACAATTAACGTCCAAAGCCGACCCGCTAGAATTCGCAGTGCGAAAGTCATAAAGCACACGTCGGTGAAGCGCGCGCGATGCGCCGCCAATTATATGACTTTCAAATTAAAACGCAATAAAGAATCCGAACGCGCTCGCCCGTACGGCTAGTGAGTTGAGCGCATACGTCACGCATGCGTATGTGTATGATGCGCGGTTGTAATTTACACCCGTTAATTTGTTCGAGCTCGTTTATGCATTCAGCATCACTCGTCGGTGTCTTCTGTGTCCTACTGCGAATGCATTGCCATGCACACACAAACACATTCGTACAAGGATGATGCGAACGAGGAACTTTATGGGATTTTATGGGAGTTGCAAGATGGAAGGTCTTAAGTACGATACGGATGACCGATTTCACTCATTATATGCCACGTTTTTATGCGGCGGTTAAGTAAAGGAGCTCGCGGGCGATGCGTAGGTGTTGTCTACATGCCATATCTTTCTCAACTCCTTTCGCTCTTGATGAGCTGCGCACGCAGCGAAATGGGTAAATTATAATGTGCAAAAAGTGTATTAAAAAACATACGCAAGCACGGCGATCTTGTAACAAATTAATCGCTGCGAAAATTTTGCTGCAAATAGCATGAGAAGTGAATTAGTTTCATTTGATACGAAGGAATGTTTCTAGACGAAAATGATAGTGATGGCTAGAAGCCAAACAGAAGAACATATGTTTACCGGTACAGGAGTGGAACGAATTGATCATGCACAGCATACGAGGGTGTTCTTGAATCACGCGTTAAAAACATTAAAACGGGCAAATTTGTTATTTAATTCAAATTTAGCTGGTGAAATTTATTATGGCTCATTTGTTAGTGTTAATTGGACAATCTTTTAGCAATTTGTCACTGATTTGATTAATTTAACCTTCATTAACACTTAGTATAATACGCAATCGTGTCTACTTCATTTCGCATTCACTTGTCTTAAGTCATTCCATTCCACGAAGGCATGCGCATGCGTGTTCCAAATCAAATTCATCCTCAATCTTGCGTGTGGCTGCATAATAATCATTTTGTTCTGCATATTTGTTCTCGGGATGCGGTATGGTGATGCCTCCATACGTGTCATCTAATTCATGTCATAAATGTTGTTGTGAGGAAATAAATTTTGTATTCGTGTGTGGCACTGCCCCGAACAACTCATTAAAACGCACCCGACAACAATTGTTCGGTTTTGATACACGATCAACGGGCACAATTGTAACAGAATTGAATCACTGCGCACGGAACTGGTCTTTCTTGTTGGCCGCAGCGATTTCGTGCGCCTTCTCAATTAAAAGTGAATCTTACGAATTGTCAACAGCCCAGGACATCTTCATCTCCAGTTTATTTTTTAACGAAAAAAAAGGAGAATAACATCTTGTGGTCAATTTATTAATGGTTCATTTTACGATCATGGATTTTACACGGTTTATGCATAAAGTGTTAGATTAAGAATTCATAATATCATCTTAAATTCTGTGGTTTATGCAATAATATTCCAAACATTATAGGTCAGCGTTTCCCAAAGTGGTGGGTCGCGGCCCGGTGCCGGGCCGCAGAAAGATTCAACTGGGCCGCGGCAAAAATTGCAAAAACAGAAAACGTATATATAAGTAAGAATACCACGTATAC
>JARJDR010002871.1:0-30688 GCA_030264135.1 Myllaena sp. GC000078
CTCAATACCAGCGCGTAGGTGCAAACGAGAGAAAATGATATCCGTTCTCTCTCGTTCGCACAGTAAAAGTGAAAGGCACTAACCTGTCAAACCTATCTCGATAAATTGCACCGACAGTGCCTAAACAAATTAAAATGATTGTCTCATTTTCCGTCTCATTCTATATATTAAACTTTCATTCATTTTCATTTTCATTAATTACACGAATGGTGCGATAATCGTTCGTAGATAAGTATCGCATTTGTTTTTGCTTTTAAATTGAATAGTTGGATCTATTTGAATAATTGCATAGTTCTACAAAATACATATGTACTTCGAAAATTGTTAAACATCGAGCGAGCCTCTGTTGAAAGCAACAATAAGACAATAACTTCTATTTGTGCCCTCAGAAAGCGACTTGATTCGCAGTGGCAGCCATTCTAAATATAATTGCACGAAAAACGCGCGTGAATAATAGAAATAGCACTAAGCTGGCGAAGCTCTTTCTTATCTAGAATTATCTAGAATCGTATTAGGATATTACTATAGTAAGCGTTGCTTCCTGTCCCATCATTAATTACAGATACCTCAAATATTAATAAATGCGCAATCGAACAGCCCATCCATGTGTGTTATTCATAGAATATTGAGCGAAATGCGACCAATATCGTATATGTCACTGGTGCCATTCAAATATGATGCGACAAATGTGAACTTTTCTAATTTCGGATGCACGACTCGATTAAAACACGGCCGCAATCTAATTGACGTGTGTGTGTATGTGTGTGTGTGTGTGCGCATGCTATGAGCATTGCGTGTGCCACGTCATCGAATAGGAATACATATAACGAACCACCGAACACGTGCGAGATGACCGAAAAGCTTACGAATTATTGCCAATAATTTCTAATCCTCACAGCAATCATTGAGTTAAATATGCAATTTACTTTAAATGTAATCATACATCGCAATATACATTAGATTAATAAATGTAATAAAAATAAAAATAAAACAAAAGCTGAGTAAGGAAGATTAATTTCAGCTAATTGCGCTTGCCGGCTCCATGTTGACGGTTTGATTAAGAAAAATGGTTGCTTCGTAAGCTCCAAGCCCACTTGCGGATGAAGCACAACACAACATCCTTTCGTTGCATGCATACAACACACACGCAAACCACATACGCAACATATCCTTCCTGCTCTCTCGCCCACAAACACACACACAAACACACACTGCAATTGGACAATGCGTTTACCGATTTAGTAATCCAATTCGGATCGATCGATTCGATTCATGTGGGAAAGTGGTGTGAATTTGGACAACAAATTCGATTAATCCGGGGCGGTTCGTTCTCTTTTTTGTACACACACACGCAGCTTTAAGATTCGAAGCGGACTGAGTTGGAGTGTCGCGCTCGCAGCAAATGGCTATTTATAAATTAGAGCCGTTTTTATTCGTATTTTTAGTTTCGAGACGGCTACCATACGTACGGCAGAGCCATCCCGCCGGCCGGTGCGCGAGAATGCGAAGACCACGTAACGCGCGCACCCGCCGCGCCGTCCTGAGTAGTCCTGAGCTTTTCCGCGCTTCCCTGATTATATTCAATTAGTTACGTATGGCTTGGGACGACCTTCGTGGCGTTTCTCAAATTCGGAAAGATTTATGGCTGCACGCTGCTGTGGGTCACTCATACGGATGAGATGATCTATATCATTACAAAAAATGGCTCTTTCTTCCACGCAGTTGTAATCGCAAATCATTTACCATATTGCATATTCTTTTATTGCAACTTACACGTTTTGTTGTTATCATATTCATTTTTGATAATAGAATTATTTGAATTAATTACTTCTGTATACATTAGTTTCTTCAGTAATTTGAAGAAACATGAATCCAGCATAAATCACAACAGTTATCATTATTTACCTTCGGGCGCACCAGTTACGCGCGAAAATGCACATGATACACATTTAAGCGATTTACGTCGCTCTTATGCTTGTGCTCTATCCATGATATCCAACCCTCTCGCACATAACGTATTCAATGTAATTATGTGAATCTAAATAAACTCTTGAGTATAAAGTGCATCTGGAAAAAATGTTTCAGCTCTTGTGTCGGAATCCAGTAAATGTGTCCATGAAGTCCCTGTTTTCAATTGGTGTGCGTTCAAACATTCTTGCACTACCTCAATGTTTCATTGCGATTGAACATTACATTTTCAATCCGACAATTTACAAGTTGCCGCTGATAATAATCTTCGAAAATCTACGGATAGTACATACATATATTGGGTGCGCCGGTTAGTTTTAAGGTTTTTTTGACAACATTTGCTCTTTTATTGTGAAAACTCGAGACAAATTTAATTTTCAAAATATTGCCCATCGCTAGCCACCATTTTTCCTATCTTTTAGGTAGCATCCTAATTCCGCGACTAAAGAACTCCACATCTATGACCGCTATCCAGTCATCGACCCAATTTTTGACTTCTTAAAAGCGGAAGTGCGGATCGGCCAAGTTATGGTTTACTGATCGGAAGTGCTGATAATCAGAAAGAGCAATGTCTGGACTATACAGCAGAAAGGGTTAGAATATCCCACTTAATTGTTTCGAGGTAGTTTTTAACGATCTCCCCCAATATGCGACCGATTGTTATTGTTTTGCAGGATGTTGTCATGTCTTTCGCTATAATATGTCCGAATTTTCTTACTTTCGATCATTCCGAGTAATTATAAACAGTGCAAAACAGCTTATCGTGGCACCCCTAATGTATTTGACAGAAATTTTCTCCAACTGGGCGTATTCAATTTTTTTCGACCGACCAGAACGTTCCTTTTTAACTGTCGAAACTAGTACATACTCACACGTTCGTTGCGATGGTGTTTATGCACCGTACACTTCACATAGCAAACGATAACTTTCAACGGCTTTTTTCTTCCAATGGAAACAAAAAAGTAACGTTTCCCGCAAATTACGGTTTGATGACACAAACGTTGACATGTTATGAGCACAATATGATAATTACATCTTTACGAAAAACCTAAAAATCGGCGCACCTGATACATCAATTAAAATTAGCGCTGTTATTCAGTGGTCATAATCTTGATTTACGCAAAAAACATAAAACCTTAAAACATTGATGCAGTTTATATGTTTTATGTTACTGTGATTATCTTACTTACCTGCATTAACTAAATAAGTTGAATCTACTTAAAGTAAAGAATTAAATCTGATTTATTAATAACAAAATTTTATCGAAGCGCAATACCGCTTCACTTTATTAGAGTTGAATCACGAATCATGCGTTTAAGCCGGAATTTCAAGTCATTAAAGCAGATACTTTGTAAAGAAACATGTAAATGAATGGGATGGCAATTAGATTTTCAGTAACTGGTTTATTTTTATAATAAAATACACAAAATCGCCTACAATCATGTCGTTAATCGCAATTATAATATAAATAGCAACTGAAAAGTAACAGAACAATCATTCAGTTTAAATAAAATTTGTTAACATATATGCGATCCGCATGCTACCGTAGTAAACCAGTGAATAATCGCATCCGCTGCACTCGCAACAATCGTTATAAACAAATGACTCGCAGATATGAATATTAATATGTTACACGTTGTGTATAGGTAGTATAAGAAATCAATATCAATACAACATAGAGCATTACAAACTAATAACAATGAGTCAGTGCCAAGTTCAAATTCGCAATCGAATCAAATGCGTCTCGAAACACGACATTTTGGAGCGAATTATGTAGTGGCTACCTTTAGTTACAGATAAATTTTCACATACATACTCCTCATAAATGTCTTTTTTGATTTCATTTAAAACTGCCCTCCTCCGCTTTTAATTACCACTAGTATCTGAATTTGTAGTGATTACATAGGTGATTCAAAAATATGTATCTGTTTCCAAAATACTTTCCGCTTTACTATGTGTGCAACAATTGAGAGCGACAATCTGCAACTACAGTAATTTGATGTGGGTGGTATTCTAAAACGAATTTGTTTGTATGAATTCTGAGAGATAGAGAGATACATGCACGTTGTCTTAGTTTGTCATTGGTCACAATTACTTTTTACCACATATGTAGTCAATTATTATTGTAGACATTATTATTAGTATTATTATTCATTATTACTTATATTTTTACTTATTGCACTGGATTGTTGTACCAGTAAATTATAACTGGAGGAATATAGATTCATATCTCAAAAGTTAAGAACTGGTTTTGGCGTAATTCGAATCGCTAGCTGCTGCCCAACATCTCTTATTGTTAGTTGCGTCTACATTACAGTTACAGTTCCGATGAATCTCAATCAAAGTACATCAACTGCTCCACTAACAAGTAAATTACTTTCACTACACATGCGCACTATTACTATTTGTATTATTTCGTCTTTTTGTTTCATAGTCATGAATATGTCGCTAGATAAATTATCTTCATTTCATTCTTTAATAGTTTATGCAGCAAATTTAATATTAATATTTGGTATTCATCTTCAATTAATATTATTTGATGCTAAAACTATAAGTAAATACGTAATTGAAATAATTTACAGTTATATACATAAGTTCTGTGATAGTTAGTGAAACTTTGAATTGTTATTCAAGCATTGTATGTTCGCGTACAATTGGATGTTAATTATAGATCACAAGAAACTCATTAAATTGACTATCATTTTGTTTACGTATGTCATATGATATGGAGAACAAAATGTAGATAACTATTAACTCCGAAATAACTTAGTTAACTTTTATAAACGTATCACAAAATTCGAGAAATAACAATTACGCCTGAATACTACATACCGTTTTCGTCCGTGTAAATAAATACAAAAGGTTGACAAAGAACAAAAATGTTGGAAAGAACAGAGTCAAATAACGTGATCTATGATTAATTTGGGAGTACGAGTCCTATCAGAAAATATAGAACATTGATTTTGTATTCTATCTAGAATAGCTACACTCGAGATTAGATGATATTACCCTACATCTTACGTGCGTTGTGATAGATTTATTAGAAGTATTTTTCGTTTCTTATTCGCATATGTCATATATATTTCGCCACTTCATTTCAATCGGCATTTAACTGATAAGTGTATTTAGTATTTTTATCTAAAATATTATTCATGCATAAATTTCTCGTCGCGTTATAATTTTTCTTGTTATATATGATTTCATCTGGTGATTACCAATGGATTAGGTATACATTTTATTAATTTTGTTTTAAATTCTAGTTGATTATTCCTTTTGTGTTACTCGTAGCGTTTCAAAATAGAATCTTTATTTCTTCGTGGGAGGATGAGGTATATCGATTATTAACTATAATATGACAACATTAGATAGGTACTTTTTCGTCTACGACTATAAATCGACAATGTCAATAGCTAGAATTACCAACTATGCGCAATGCAATTGTTTATTATTAATCGATCGATGTTATCTTTCGTATCCGGTGGATGAGTGATTTTTTTGCAAGTTTTGACATTCGTAGCGAATTGATTACATTTACCACGTACTTATTAATATAGCTTTTATTGAATGCGGTCCTCACGAAGAACTAACGCGCGGTAATGTACTCCTCATGCAATACAATGACTAATAAACGAAATAAAAACAACGTGGAAGAATCGTAAGATGTGTATCTCTTAAAAGTCGAATTCAACGTTGGAAACGTGTGTATGCAATTGCTGAAATTAACGAATATGCTATGCTCTGGTATGAATAATTAAACAATGTCAGACGTAACTATTCGATTTGTGATTTGACTGCTCGGAATTCAATAACTAGCTTCGTGGCCGGCCAATATGTATAAATCGTGACCCTCTTCTTGCGTTAACGTGCTCGTTTTTAACAAGTTACTCTCCAACATTACAACTCTGAAAAATATTGAAACAAAATGAGAATTTATCAATGTATCATTTGTTAAGAGTTTCGCCACTTACTTGTCACATCCCAATAATTTGTATGTTCGCGAAACATCCGTAATATCCTGCGTAATATCACCGTTCTTAAAAGACCGCCCTTGGACTCCGTGTTTATGGAATGCCAACACGCTCTCAGGTAGTACGACTGAAATTAAGAAAATCAATCATTGAATGCAACACAAGTTACAAGAACCTATTGCAACGTACTTATGCTCTCTATATTAAAATCAAATCTCAGTTCTGACACGAGCTTCTTGTTAATCCGCAGCTTCCCTTGCAAGTTTATTATCTTCACGACGTTGTCGTAGCAGACAAGTATCGCGTCCTTTTCAATCTGCGTTACGTTCACAATCTGCAGATTCTCCCGCTTCGGGATCACAGTCGCTGAGCCATCCATGTCTTGTAATTCGTCCGAATGGAACCAATTTGAACCTACGGCAAGAAAAACCAAATAATGAAATATTTACTCAACCCATGACTCGAAAGCAAACTCACCGGAATTCATATTAATTAAATCTAATTTGTATCTATTAGGCTGATAGGCTTGCTTCACCGAAATGCAAACCATAGGATACTCCAATTCTGGAGTAATAATCATTTCAAACACCTGCAGTGGTGTATTGAATGGATACTCAACATGCTAGAACACAAATACAAAAATACCATTTGTTAACAAATATAATCAATAAATATAATTTCATTCAGCATTACCTTCAGTAACATGAATTTATTTAGTGGATCATACCACTGCATAAGGTATATCCCCGTGTTGGTAGCTCCACACAGATACTTATAACCATTGTACGGATTCCGTGCAACGCAACATTTCTGCGTCAACTTCGTGTCGGGCACGCGAGTAGTCAGTGCGAACTTCCTTGGCACGAGTCGCTCCGGAATGCGATTCATATGCAAACTGAACCGATGCGATTGTTTGCTTTGCAACGCTAACAAATCATGTCGGAACAATTGAGGTGTTTTTCCTACAACAAACAATCAGAAATCACTCTAAATTCTTTCCAGAAATCATTCTAAATGCAACACATACCAGAGAGCGTCATGAGTACATCTTTGATAACATACATCCAAACCGTGCGGCGCGCGTACAACTGATCGATGCACGTCTCGTGAAGTTCGTTGAGATTCAGATTGTACACACCCTCCTCGGCACCGATGAGTATATGCTGGTCGCGCGTGTCCGGGTGTATCCACGACGCCGTGCAGTGGATGCGCAGTGGGCAGCCGTTGAACACCTTCGAGAAGCACGCGCCCATGTGCACTTTCGGCGTGGGCGGCAGGCCATTACTCGGCGGTCGCGGTGGCGTGTGCCGTCGCCGATGCTTGCGCGGCGGCACCGGCGGGCATGCCACCAGGTCCGGTGTGCTCGCCTCGTGGTTGTTCGTCTCATCGCATTCTGTGCCTGGAACCCAACCAAATACATAAACATAAACATTCAGTTGAGGAGGTGGTTTGTGTGCTATTACCGTTTACATTATTGCGCTCGGCACGACCGCTATCACTCAACGACCGTTGGCGCTGACCATTGATGCTCATGTTGTTCATGCTGAAGAGCTCGTCGACGGAGCGCCGACGCGGCGAACCATTCAGCGAGTTGCTATCACCGGTTGGACTAGAGGGAATGCTGTGCATGTCGCATTTGCCGTGCATATTCGGCTCGATGTCTTGCACAGGCAGCGTTGCTCTAAAGATGCAGCAAATTCATGGAGTGTATTCGGTTAATCAATGGTGTGATTGATAAAAGGTGTTCACTATTCAACTTTCAAACACATGCACATGCAGTACTTACTATCGATAATAGTACTTAAGAGACTGTCGTATAAAAGAAGTATAATTGAACGAAGGATGAATTAAAATAATATGAAGAACAGCTAAACTCATTCGTAACTGTTTGCTTCGAGATATGTTTCGTACAAAATTTCAACTACCCAAAACCTGACAGAAAGACATACAAACGACACCAATATGTTCAGCTTGAAACCACCTAACGAGAAAAGCATCTCAATGCGTTAATAACAACTTACTGTTGCGTGTATGAATCACTAGGCTGATATTTGTAGGCGCCCCTATAAACAGCAATAAAAAAACACACGTGATCAAACACACACATTAGTATTCACAGCCGTTTTAATAACGCAGATTGAACAACAAAAGGAGGTGTGAACTGCGATTAAAATCTCCAAAAAACAACAATCACCAAATCCACATGGAATGGAATTATGCACACAGGGTTCATTCGTTTACGATGCGTCTGAACGGTAAATGCGGGGAAGTGGAACAATACGATAGATAGATTAAAAGTTTGAAACCTTGCTGCATGTATGGATCCACACACTCTCTCCCCATTGAATATATGAAAGTGATGATATGTTTACCAATCAAGACAAGTTATGAGCACGTATAAGTAGTTGCTATCAAGCCTTAATATGCTAAACAATGCGACAACGACTACAGAGAGTCGTGCTTAATAATAGAAAATGTGGTATTTATTTAGGTGGGTGAAATTGGTGATGCAATTTTTGCAACCAGGTAAGATGATATCGATGTGGTGCTTGTTATTCATACACAAATGAGAATGTTATTACTAAAATGTTAAGAACGTTCGTTGGGTGATGATTGTGATGAGATGGTGGTAAGCGAGAAGAGAGGTGTATGCAACTAATTATCATTACCTCGAAATTAACTCTTCGTCAATGTACTGCAAGAGACTCCTAAATAAAAGTTAAAACGAAATAATACAAATTAATAAGGAATAAACACAAAATTCAAAAGTTAAAAATCAAATCAAACAAAAAATTTCGAGAGAAGTTAATCGTACGTAAATTTTGACGCAATGAAAGGTCAATGTCGAAAGTCAAACTACTTATAAATGTTAAATGAATTATTGCGGGAGGGCAGGGGCGTAAATAATATGATCATGCCTTGTCAAATTTCTATGCTGAAAGTCTTCAATTTGTTATTATTAGTGTTTTATGAAAGCCCTAATAACAAAACAAAATCAACGCCCAATCAATTGAATTAGTAGCACTACTTTTGTAAACCATCAATCAATAATCACTTTGCATCAAATTTCATGGGTTATTTTCGAATCAAATTTGATGAGATTCATGTGTGTACCTGAGCGACATTTTTAATATTTGCGAACCGGTGAGCGCGGGTCTCTGTTTGTTGTGGCTTGAATAAAAAACAAATTGTTTGTTTTATTGGTATGTGGATTTTGAATTTGATATGGTCTGAATTGCGTGCCATTTGAAAGAATCAATGGCTAATTATTGCTATAAAATTCCCAATGGCGTTTCACATTTTAACGAAATGAAACGAGGAATTCTTCAAAACTAACGTAATAATCACAATTCCAATGAAACCTGCATCGAATTTCATAGCAACAATTATCAAGCATGCAAACGACATTGTAGTCATTATTTTAATTATCCGCGCACCATGATGAATGATATAAATCGCAGAACTGAACGCGTCATGGGACATTAACTCAAAAAAGCATATAAAAATATGTACGTGCATACTAACTTTTCGCGATTCAACGAGTCGAACGCCGTTCCAATGCCGCACAATTGATTCTGATGCTCGCCGCAGCTGTGCACGGTCGTCACGTTGTTCATAATGTCCATAATGTCCCAAGGCTTCGCGACGTCGTCTTCGTCGTGATTGTTAGAAGGCCCCGGGTTTTGCAGCGTGTTGTTAGATTCGTCGATGCATTCGATATCGGACGTCGGAGACAACGCCACTCGGCTGCGCGCTCTGCTCGTCAATCGCGACGCAATTCTTTGTGGCACATTTGGTACACTCTATAAATTGCATTCATTAATATGCTTGTTTGGGAACTGGAATCAGTTTACGTACTCCATCCTCATCCGGCTCCAAGTCAGTGAACATATGCGAAGGATTGTTTACTTTTTGTAGCAAATCCGTGGCCAGTCGCTTTACCATTCCGACTTGGAAAAACGGATGCTATGAAAAAATAATAATGAAGTAAACGTAATTCGTAAAAAAACTTATTTTCCTTCTTACCAGTAATAATTTTTCGGCCGTTGGTCGCTTTTTTGGATTCTTCGTAAGAGCAACTTTGACGAAGTTATGAAATGTATGCGTCCTAGAAAGTGTTATCATTACCATTTCCATAAGTTACCATTATATTTTTAACTTAAGCACATGCAAAATATCAACTAGTTCACCTATTATGAAACAGTGATATGTATGAAGAAAGATATTTGTGTATTCCACCTACCATTTGTCCTTATCCTTCAGCGTCGGCGGCTTGAAACCACTCTTTGACATGAGAAACAACGCGCGCATCGGATGCAAGTCGAACATCGGCGGTTGCAACTCCGCCAATTCAATAGCTGTTATACCAATTGCCCAAATATCACATAATTGGTTATAACCACCTTTCCTTTCTACTGCTGCAACCTGAAAAAAAATGAAGAGAAAAACAACTCTTAACAAAATATGCTAAACATGAGTCAAGTCAACATACTTCTGGAGCCATCCAATATGGTGTTCCAATGAATGATTTTCTCTTATTGATGGTGGCGGTGATTTGTGCGGACACCCCAAAATCAGCCAACTTCACATCACCAGTCTCTGTGAGCAGAATATTTGCGCCCTTTATGTCCCTATGCATCTTTCCCATTTGATGTAAATAAGACAAGCCTGTTAATGTTTCCCTACACATATATGCAATTTGCATTTCTGTTAGTGGTCCAGTAACTAAAACAAAACAAACAATTTGCATTAGATAAGTGGATCATTTTCAATAAGCTGATAAAAGTGACTTATATAAAGTCTAAATATGGAAACCAACTGCTTAGTAAATAAATCATTGATATGATGATGACTCACTATGGTAAATGTCCTGCAAGGAACCTCCACCACAGTACTCCATGCATATCCACAGCTTATCTTTTCTTAAGTAGCTACCATAATAAGCAATAATATTTGGATGTCTGCAGTCTTTCATCATTAAAATCTCCTGCTGTATTACAGCAAAATCATCACCTAAAAGTTCACATGCAATCCGGCAATTAGTAAATGGGTAAGTGCTGGGCTGCGTAACCAACTCACCAGCTTCCAATTTGATGACTTTGATCGCCGCCAAATCGTTGACGCTCAGCCTCTTGGCCTGCAAACGAAAGAATGCCGGTCTTCAGTGGACGCCCGTGGCAAATCACATCCCGAATCGCGTGCGAAAAGTGCGCATACCTTATAGACGTCGCCGTACGTTCCACTCCCGATGCGCTGGATGAGCTCGTACTCGTCCTGAGGATTTCGCCTCGATATGTCGGAGCTGAGCACGCCTTGAGCCATTGTCCCGTTTTGCGAATGGTGAAAAATTTGCACAATTACATTTTACGCGCGATGCCCTACAAAGAATTCCATGGCAGAAGAGTTTGCACTTGCACCACTTGCACGGTGTTTACGTGAATTTGACAGCGCTGTCGAGTTTGGTCGACATGTTGAAGGAAGGCAACTACCAACCGTACCAACCCAACCAGGGCGCGGGCATGTAGCGCGCGCGCGCGCGTGATTGGAACTTTCGCTTTGGAATGATGGCAATCGACATCGACACCTTCAAAGACGATTGGAATTAAACTGATTTCAACTGACCGGCGGCGTCGCGTCGTCTTGCAATGAACTTAATTAAATTAAGCTTTAATTTTTACGTATATGTATTACACTTCATTGTTCGAGGTGTGTTTCGATTTGTCATGCGTCTAAATCACTGCACCCAATCAAGGAGTGCAATTAATAAAAGTTATAAATGAATAACACACTGAATACAGTAGGTATTTTTAAATCGATTTATCAATGAGCATAGATAGCTAGAATATTGATATTATGTGCTCTTGACGCTTCTATATCGTGACGCTAATAAATGCAATAAAATTTTGGGCAATATTATTATCGTTCAGGAAGATAATTATGACAAAATTTGTTTCTCACCACCGCAGAACCTCCGACAGTGGTTTGGAGTTAGCTTGAAAGAGCTCTTAACAAAACTACAATGATGATCACTAACATCCCAAATAATTAAGGCATTTGAGGATGATAAAAGTAAAATTAAAATAAAAATAAAATAACACCCTAGCACAGTCCTTTTTCATTATATGTTTGTATATTTTATGTCGTTTGCCGCTCAACTACAATGAATTCATGGGGATTTATTTCGATATATTCATCCCCAAATTCAATAAAGCAGAATTGCATTTTTGCCAATTTCCTCTGTACTTGTAAAATCCGATGCTGGGAAATAAACGCACGCTGGAGTAATAACAGTAGACAATTTTAATTTAATTTCATACAATTTAAATAAAAATTATACATTAGAATATTGCATTGAAACGTAACAGAAACCTGTTTAGAAAAATACATATGAATTTCAACTAGCGTTGCTGTTATCCTTCAAAACATTCTTCAAAATCGAACTGGAATTTCGATTCGCTTGGAAGTCGGCGAATGTGGGCAGCACGACCTCGCTGAGCAGCAGCGGCGAATGCCGCACACTCGTCTTGCGGCTAGTGCTGGCGCTATCACTGGCGGGCGAATCCGGACGCATCGCAGCCGCATCCAGCAGATTCGGATAGGTCTTTGGCTTCGATTCTGCCTCGAGAAATTTGACGAACGCCTGCGACAGCGACACGTTACCAGGTGCGCCGGTATTCAACGCCGCCGGCTGCAGGAAGCTTGAGAACCATGTCTGTGCGTCCTTCTTGTTAAGATGGACCTTTTCGATGTCCTGCTGATTGAAATCTAACACGGTGGAGATGATTTTGAGGATTTGATTCTGGTCCTTGTTCAGCGTATTATTGCATGTCACGAGACCAATGACGAGGTTCTTGATCAAGGACTTCTCCACGCGACCATCCGCCTGGTTCAGCAGCTTATCGTATTTCGCCTCGGATTTCTCCAGCTGTGTCTGCAGTTTACCGACTGAAACACATCACAATTCACATTTCAATCACATGGGTACTTATAATGCACGTTTTGTGCGAGAATTAGTGCATTGTCATAAGGCAAATTGCCTAAATATTTTTGGTATAAATTTAATCAGTTGTTGGTACTTATACAAACTGAAATGAACCAGTTATTAAATGCGGTTGCGTGCGTCGAATGCGGGGTGCTAAACGCGAGCGTTACACAGAAACTGGTGGTTCATGCTAATTCTACCAGTACCTGATATAATACTCTCATCTAGACACCTGAAAGTTCATGCAGGTCCGTTCGCTAGTTTAAATAATTGGTTGCGGCCCAAAAACATGCCTGAAATTATAAATTAGATTCAAACGCAAGCAGCTGGTAATTATTTGGTGTGTGCGTTGTTGGGTGGACGTTTACTTTTACAAAACAATATAAATCAATCAAACATAACACACACTTAAATATTCATACTTAATCGAAACACAACGGTGAAAAGTTTTGATTAAATTGCTTCTACTAACGATAACAGTTTAATACAACTAATCAAAATAATATTGCAGAGAAAATCGCGATTATTATGAGAGTCATAAAACACAATCTCCATCTTACAATTAGCATCGTGCGCATCGTGCATAATAAAGAACATTCCAAGTGACGTGGTGGCTGTGGTGGATGCTGTGAAGTTCTGCACTTTTACTATCCCACCTAACCTTGAGTTTCGCAAAATCAACTCACTGTTATGGGTGAGATTCTAAAAACACAGAACGGAGGTAAAGCGTGCCATCTCCGAATTGCCATTCGTACAACAACAAAAAAAAACAAAATGTGCAAAAAAAGAATAAAATAATAACAGTACAAAACATACGCTGTACAAATCAATCAATTCGCAATCAAAACGTGCAATGATGTTATATGTGTTTGTGTGATGGGTAACAATTTCAAAATATTATCGGAAGGAAAACCTCGAAACGATGAACTGTATGTCTGATTGCTGTAATATCAACCGATACTCTGAGCGAGCGTGCGTCCAGCAAAACACCCAGAATTACAGGTGATATTATGCCTTCAGACACAATACTACCATACATTTTGTTAGTTAGTTTAATTTAGTTATAATGAGCAATTCCCATATGCAATCCAATGTATTGTAATGTAGTGCAAGCAAGCCATTACATACCTTCTTCCTTCATGGACGCCACTTGCCGTTTTGAAGACTCGACTTGATCGCTGAGGCGCACGGCCGCCTTCAAACCCTCCTTCGTGTCGTCCAGTTGCATTTTCAAATCATTGATTTGCTGCTGTAGCTCGTCTTGTACCTTCTTCTCGATGACAATTTGCCGACGAACACGCTCAGTCTCCTCGAAGATGACTTTCTCTTTATCTGTGGAACAAACAATACCACATAAACGATTGAATTAATTAATTATGTTTTTTTTTGCATACCGCGTTGGAATTGTTCCAAAACAATCTGCAGATTGCACAGCGCTGCGTTTTGCTTCTCCATCTGATCCTCGAGATCCGAAACGCGCCGCTTGAGTTCGTCGCGCTGATTCGTGACCAACTGCAAGTTGGTTTGGAGAGCTTCCACCTGCTGGTTGGCGCGGATGTTCGCCGAGGTGAATCGATTGCTCGAATTCTTCTCCTTCTCCACGACCGCCTGCAGTTTCTGCTGCATATCCAAACATTTCGCTTCGGCCGCTTGAATCTCCTTCGTATACATCTCCTCCACGTCGATGAGATGCTGACGCAGGCTATCCAACTGCCGCTGCAGGCTGACCTCGCGCTCAGACGTCAGCGATTTCTCGGCGACCATCTTCTGCGAGAGCGCTTGTTCTTGCAGGAGGCTCTCCGCCATCATGCCGCACTTTTCGCGCAGAAACTCGTTCTGCTCCTGCAGCCGCTCCACCTCCTTCTCCTTGGCGAGAAGGTCCTCTTGAGAGACGCCGGTGCCGTTCAGCTCGGCCAGCTGCGTCTCGAAGGTAGCGCACTTTTCGCTTTCAATCGACAGCAATTGCTGCAGACGCTGAATTTCGCTGTGGTATGTAATGCTCTCCTGGTGCTTCTGCTGCACCAATTCGATGATCTCGTTGCGTGAATGCGTCAACTCGGTGATCTGGAGTTCGAGCTTATCCTTGGCATGCGTTAACATATCGCATTCGCCCGTCAGACGCACGTTCTCTAGCTCAGCATGCTCCAGCTTCGGCTGCAGCACATTCAGCTGCGACTGCAGATTGTGATTCTCGTTTGCCAATTCATCCATTTGCCAGAGTTTCTCAAGCAGTTCGTTCTTTTCCTTGATCACCGACTGTACGCTGGCGTTGTCGGCGTGTTGCGCAATGCGCAAGTCTCTGTAGCATGCAATTAACCGTTCCACATCCGCTTTGAAACTGCTGTAATGCGTGATATAGTTGGACCGCGAAATGAGCAGTTCTTCATTTTCGCCACTGAGCAATTCCACTTGCTGCTTCAATTTGCGAATATTGTTCTCCATACTATCCACGGTGTTATTGAATTCGGTCATCTGCTCGTCCTTCTTCGTGGACATATCAATCTCCGTCGTCATCTCCTCCTTCAAGTCCATAATCTCCTTTTCGGCCTCCTCTAGCCGACGCTCCAGCGACTCGTTTGCGTGGACATATTTCGAATTGTCCTTGTGCAACTCGGACACTGTAACTGTGAGTATTTCAACCTTTTCCTGCAACGTTTCCAAGTTCAAACTCTGTTCGGCGATACTCTCGCTATCGAGTTTCGCACGATCCTCGAGCTCCTCCTTCTCGTTCTGGCAATCCTTCAGCCGCTTACGAATACCTTCAACGTACGATTTCAACGATCTATTTTCCTCTTCAAGTGTAACACATTTTTCCTCGCCCTGAGCAATCACTCGATTACTTTGCTCCAATTCCTTACCGCTTTCGATAAGCTGCCGTTTCAGCTCTTCGAAATGTTCGCCTTCATTCATCTCGACTTCGCGCTCCAGCTGCTCAATGCGCTTGTAGCACCTTTCCAGCTGGCTATCCAAATGCTCATTCATTTCAGGTATGGTATGCAGCACCATGCTTGATTGGCGTGCTTCCTCCAATCGGTTAATCAGCAGCTCGTTGTTTTTGCTCAAATCCTCACATTCCTGTTCGAAATGCTTATTTGCCTCACTCCTCAAATTCAGCTGCTTAGTCAACTCGAAATTTTCAGTAATCAGCTTGTCGATCTCATTACTCTTCTCCGCAAACATCAGCATTTTCTCGCTTTCAACATTCTTCATTTCGGCCCTCAGCGAATCACACTTCAATTTGTAATCCATCACGGTTTGGGCAACGTTCTCCGTCAGTTTCGCGAACGCGTCCAAAGTGCCCGAGTGGTCATCGTCGCCGGTCGGCAAAGCAACGCCGACAAGCCATCGCTGCGTATCAGGATCAATGGTTTTCATCGCATCCAACAAAACATCGGAATACTTTTGAAATGCAAGCGACTGTTCACCATCTCCGGCTTCGACCTGCCCGGAGTCGGCATCGGAGGGGAGCGCTTTCAAACGCGCAATTTCATTGTCGCGCGTCTCTTTTTCGTACTCCAACGTCTTAATGCGCTTGAGCTCCTGTTCGATGCTCGTTTTCAGCACGCGATTTTCCTTCGCCACATCTTGCTGCTGCAGCTTGAGCTGTGCATTCTCCGATTGCAATTCATCTTTGATGGCAACCAACCGATCGGTAGTGCTCTGGCAATCCTGATCAAGCTGCTCCAAGCTCTGCACAAGCTCGTCTCTTTCGCGTTCCAATTCGCGTATCTTGCTCTCTAGATCGCCGCCATCGTCCGACAGCTGCGACGGCTGCGTTTGGTCGCTCTTGCTTTCCGTCAGATCCCATGTCCACTCGTCCTGGTAATCAATGACATGACTTTGTTGAAGGCAATACGATAAGATGAGCAACGATTGAGATGAAAAAGTATCTCGTACCGAACAAAACTAACTGAGTGGGAAGGGGGCTTGGCACCCTCATCGTTATTTGCTCAAGATACAAAAAACAAGAAATACAAGTAAAAACACAAAGCAACCTAGTTAATCTTCCGGTTCGTTTAACTTCTCTAAACTTTGTAAGCATTGGTGACGTGTTGTGCGGCGTAGATGATAAATATCTTCATCCGGGCGTGTTTGCATGGCTGGTGTTGAAAAGTTAGTCGTGTCAACAGAGAAAAATAGCCCCGCGTTAGGTCGGTCTATTAGTTCAGCACACAATTCACACGAAAGCCGTATCGCCGCAGACGGAATGAATAGAAGTGTTTCAGAGATACATATAAAAAAGTCTTGCATGCGCATAATGCCAAAAAAATCCGTGGATCGTCATGTTAGAATCTAAAGTGATAGGGAACGCATGAGGTACGCCTAGATACGTTGAGCGCAAATGACAGAGAGCACCCGGTACATAAAAGGTGCGCAAAGCTGCTCGAAGTTAAATGCAGTTGGATTGTGCCCGCGCGATATCATACACACATACATCGTTATAACTATTATTATTATTATCATAATAGACGACCGGAATGAAGCATTCAGTGCGAGTATAGCGCTCATACACGCTCGCAGGGCGGCTGTGGTGATATCTTATCAGTTATTATTAACATTCAATAGAGTCGCACGGCGATGTGTCGATTTATCGCCGGTGGTATTCCAGTTCTAGCAGAAGCGAACATTGCTAGGAATAAGCATAAATAAGTTACGCCTTAAAACAAGAACGGAAATTGTCAAATTTGAACTATTCTTCATCTTTTCCTTTATGCCAAAAAAAAATCAATTTACTTTTCCTTCTAGAAAACATTTAATGTTATTTAGTAGTTATTTAATTATGATATACCAAAACTTGAAAAAATAACCCTCGAATAAGGCAAAGAATTGCAGCAGAATCTTATATATGTGCATATAATTAAATTAGACCCAACTTCTCATAATTAATTCAAACTCTAACGGCCCCGTCACAATACCCACATCTTTAGCTGTTGACGAAGAGCCGGGGGAGAACACGTGGCGAATGTAAATTAGAACAAAACAACGCGCACTCGCTACCTGAGGCAAAAGCGCATTCGAAACCGTCCGTTTCGCAGCCAAACATTGTTGCATATTCATTAAACTTATAGGGGTCACAGGAAGCGTCTACCTCAAAACAATGCCGCCGCGATGCCTATCCAATGCGAACCGTGGATGGCTGACGACTTCCCACTTAACCAAATGAAAGCAACGAGGTCTTAATGTCAAAAATGTGTTATAATAGCTCGAGATATATAAAAACTTTATAGAAACATGCAGTTATGCGTGTAACATATCAGCAGCAAAATGATTATCGTCGAAAGTTTCTTAACGGCTGCGTCATAAATCGAATCACATATTTGAAGCGATAATTTCATTATAATTTCTACAATACGCCTACTATATTGAATGAATTCTGAGTACTGCGTTAATCGGAAACGATTTGAATTTCGGCCCCAACGACGCGTAACGGTTTCTTTCGCCTACGACTTTCAACGTGTCGGAAATGGGGCGCTCTGACGAGAAGAAAGACTCGCTATCACTATCGCTTCGCTGGTATTTGAATTGTGATAAACGTCGAAATGAAATGCGCATGGATAATTCAGGTAATACGTTGATAAGTCAACACTGATATTCAAGGTAAACGAAACTACAACGGTTTGCTTGCCACCTATGCGCACTGCAGGCGTTCCCCAATCGTTATCTGGGCCTTCTTCCTCAAAAACGACGAATAAACACACCTATGTGTTTAAAATAAGATAAAATTTATACCGGAATACACATTATATTGTGATAACATAAACGCTGGTTGTTGCTGAACCATTCCCTGTTTTGGGAAAAAACCACAGATTTCGCTCACACCAATGATCGACCCACATTCCCAACGGCGGAAACGGCGAAATCATCTTCCACGCACGACGCCATCGATGTGTTCTTAATGTATGAATGGATACGGTATTAACGTCTCACCAATATTTACGAATGCATTCGTCATTGCAAATATTTGCCGGGCGAGCGACAAGCCCCACGAGTGTGGGTCATAAATTCCATGCGAAATTTACGCTAGTTAAAAAAATATGTCACCAAGCAATATACCTCCATCTTATAATAAATTTCAAGAGAAATCCTGGAAAAACGGATCTACATAATACTCTTTCGTTTTAGTCTAGGTCTAGCGCATGCAACAAACTGCTGAATTGGCGCGCAAAAATATCACAAAACGACCAGCAGCCTCCGCATGCGTACTGGATGTGTGTTGACTTCTTGTGCGACGGTTTAATGTTCGCTTACTAATAATGCCGGCGTCCGTTTCTTTCTCTGCATCTGCAATACTCATATGCATCATGTTTATGCACGCGAGTTTTGACGGCAGAACGTGCTCCCGCAACCAAGTCAGACAATCCCCGAGCGTGTTGGGTTACGCGGAATTATGTTGTGCCGTAAGCAGTTTGATGGAATACACGCATATCGCACATGTAAACCTACCTACCTACTACATACTTAGCTAGTACTTCATTTCGCGCAAGTGAATCAATTTTAATGATGCTGCGCGCGCCAAGAAGTATCGTAACTTCAAGGGTAACATGTACCAAGCCGATTGGAACGAAACTAAACACTGAAGTGCATATACAGTTTGCAACGGAAGTGGTTTCTTCTAATCAAAACCGCAATAATATGTTACATGTGCCGAAAACGTACACGTTGTTATATTATCGGAAATATGAACAAATATGAATGAGAGAACGGAAATAACTAAATGCGTATGAAACGGCCAAGCACAATAGAAGCGGCAAGAAACGGAAATTACCTTCCATCCATATCGTTGCTGCGCGCACGATACACATTACACGATATTACGCATTACGCGCGTTGATAACGCGGTTCCCATAAACTAGTTTCGAAGCCATTTTGTAGAATTGAAAAAATGTCATATAATAAAACGGGCCGCGCGCGTAATGTTCAACGCGATTGCGCCGCACAAACACGTCGCAAGATTTCATTACAGTATTGCACCATGACTTAACTTAAGCACACACGTCTGGAACTGAAATTCCAGGAAAAACGAATGCGTATCACAATTCATACAAATGATTTCAACTTCCAACAACGACATATTTGTAAACCAGAAAGGTATAAAACTGTAGAATATTCTAGACTGCAATAACAGAATAATGCTAAAAATGTGCGGCTTGTTCAAATAAGTAAAATTGCTAAACTTACGTGATTTCAAAGTAAAAGGAAGTCGCACGTTATTTTCACTAGATTGAAACTTACTTAGAATAAATATTTCAATTAATTTGCTGTTGCTTGCAATTAGATGAATATCACGCACAATTTTCCAATTTTTAATTATTCAAATCAATCGCGTGTTAATTGAGGATAGTTGTTAGCACCTCCGCAAGTAAAACCGAAATGGCGTACTTGTGCGCCACCGCATCGTACTCAACCGTCGGCGTCGGTGGCGAGAGCGCGTTCGAGGTAAAACGCGCGCGCGCAAGCTCCTCAACACCCAACCACCGCACCGGTCGCGCACCGCCTTGCGCGCTGATAAAATGCGCGCGCGCGCATTGCCGCCAGTTTAGTTACATTTTGATAAGAACAACACAAAACGAACGAATCGCCCACACCTTTATATGAACAGACGAAAAAAGACCGACGCTTTGTCATACGGTAAATTTCAGTTACTCATGATGATGATTGAATGCTCGACGAAACATCCAACGTATGATTAATATTGTTATAGCTTTCATCAATCAATCACAATATAATCGATTTTAGGTAGAATTATTTGGAATTTCGCCAGTCGATTATATTGTGAGAAATTTCCAAAACTTTTACGCTTGGTAGAAAAACGGAAGTCGCTTTTTATAATATGTATATATTATATCGTGATCGTTACGATTAACGACAAAACAAACCTTGAAACGTATTTTGTTTAGCAATAATGTAATATGCATATAAATAACTGAAATTGGATAATGCACATGATTGAATCATAGCAGTGTTTAACGAGAGTGAATTAATTGCACACGAATTCAGTTTTAGCAAGTAATCAAACAGCAGCAACCATGAAATTCTGCATGTGCCAGCAGCAAAACAAAGGCCGTCCGTTCGTGTAATGCACCGAAATAAAAGCACTTCAATTGAAATTTGCATAGATACGATGATTGTCATACCAGCATAAGTATTTTAATTATTTAGGTCGACTTATTTTGTACGCGTAATTGGCTATTAAGTGAAAATCACGTGGATTGTTGTGAATAGCGAAACGACACATGCTGATAATAGCATGGAGAAAAACAAGTGCATACGAAATATGATGAAATAAAATTTGGTTTTGTAATTAATTACTAGAAAATTAAGGTAAGATTCTTACCTGTGGTCGAATTGAACAACAGTTTCTAGGCGTACACACTCAAACGCTCGACAAATAAATTTGAAGAAGAATTGCGCTTGCCGCGACTCATGTTTTTACAATTATTCAGCGCGCTGACACAATTCGTTCGACAATAAACAATGGTGCTCCAAACGGCTAGCTTATATATCCGGTACTAATTGCATTTATAAGTTGCGCGCACAGCGCCGAGATAAGATAAGGGGAACCGTTTTAATTTGGGCATGCAGGAAAAGTCTTGTGTACACAAATCGAACCGTATTGGCGCAGCCAGACCGCGACGCACCCGCCTACCAACGCTGATATTATATCGAATGGCCGAAATTAGAAAATAAGGGATCACCGCTGTGCACCGAAGCATAAATCCATCATATGTACAATATTGGGAATAATAAATACATAAATTTTGATTGGTTGCTACACGAAAGCAAGCAAATATGGTTATGGAATCAAATTTGTAATACAACAATGTAAGTAATATACGGCACACGGGTATTTTAAAAATTTGTACTAATTTTTAACAAACTCCACAATCATTATAAATGCATAGGGGTACCCAAAAGTTTCCGAAATTATGCTGCTGCGTACACGATTCTGCGGTTACTACTTTGTTTATCAACTTGTTCTCAGTGATTATTCCAAGCGGCGTTGTTGTGGCAAGTTTTGTTTACGCGTAGCAATTGCTGTTTTATACCGCCGCTTTTCGTAATGTGAAGTTTTGCTTCCTGTTCGGGAAGAAAGCATCGGAAGCCCTTAAAATGTTGGAAATCGCTAACAAGGATGACACAATAAGTCAGACGCATTAATATTCGCGGTTAACTCGTTTTAAAATGTTGAAATGGCAATTGATGAGCAACCGCAAAGTACGATAAAGAACGTCTGGTGATTGCATTTCTTCACCACTCCAAGTTAAGTTACCCTTGCAACGCAAGAAACAGCATGGTTATCTTACTCCACGCACCTTATTCACTAGATGTGACCCCAGTGAATTCTTGTATTCCCACGAATGAAGAGGAACCTCAAAGGAAAGCGTTTCGCTGACTTGGAGGAAACAACCGCGAGTAAACGAAACATTCCACATCAAAGCTATTAGTACTACACGAACCAAGAACAAGTAGTTAAACAAATTTTTAGTGGCAAAATCAGGAAAGACAAAAACAGCGCGCAGAGCAGAATAATTTCGAAACCTTTTGGGTACCCCTCGGACCCCACGTATTGCCAATCAAAATATAGAAACATTTTGGCGTTTGAAATAAAAAAAAAGTGTTGTGCAGACATCAATTTTTAACTCCCGGTGTTGTTCAATACGAATTACTCGATAATTTAGCTTTTGAAAACCTTCCTTATTCGTCATAATATATCGACGTTTCAATTTATAAGCCACACGATAAACATAAATACTTATAACATTTATCACAACAGAAATCTTTATTTGTTATCGAATTTTACGATTGATCAATTGCCCACCTTTTGTTGACATGCTAAATAATTAGTATCAACCTATGACAAAGCAGTTCATACTCTAAAATTAATTAATGAAAGCAATGTTCGATCTACATGATTAAGAAGATACACACCTCAATAGAAATAGAAATCTTTGTGTTTTAAAGATTTGTTTCAGTGGAAGTAAAATGCAACAAAATTGTTAAAAGCTAATTTAGGATATACAGAACCCCATCATGGTGCTTCTATCCCTGTTCTGATTTTTTTTTTCTTCTCTAATACATAGCGTCCCAATTTTGAAATCCTAAATCAGCGATAGTTCATCAATTATGTAACTGGAATATGTATATATTTACCAAAATGGCTTTTTTATATTTTAGAAAAAATATCGAACGTTTGCGCAAACACGTCACATCCTTATCTAAGCAAACAATGCTAAAAACGTATGCATGAAACATTAAAAACGGTACCCTTCCCCTCAAATAAGCAAAATTAGAAATGTGTCTATCATAAGCATATTTACACACCTCAACGACGTCTGTTATATATTTACAACAATCGAAAATACGCAAGCGGATTAACCAAAATGATGGGAAATATAATAAACATCCTTATCTATAATAACAGCAAACAACAGATGTTGATATCACCTTGATCAAACATCATTGGGGGCCCAAATGCACACTATATAAATCCCATTTTTTGCACCTCAAAATGGTGACCTAAACTAAACTCGACGAGTACTCATCTATCTGCCCTCAAATAATATGCTTATCATAAATACTATGTAGAAATCATACTCCTCCTTTAGTGTGATCAGCACACCCACAAAAATAATAATGTTGAAACAACATTTCATGCCTAAAATCAGGAAAAATTCACTTACCACTGTGTTCTGGGAACTAATTCGCTTTAATATGTCATTATTTTCTTGCTGCAATCGCTTGATCTGAAACAAACAGAATAGTCAGCTTATCAATACCCATCCAGGAATGAAATATCTATATCCTCATCAATCTGAACATCAACTAAGAAGTGTTGAATGACAAAATACCTCAATTTCTTGTTCAGAAACCAATTTCTGGAGCACTTCCACTCGTTCCTTCCCCAAACCTGCCAAGCAAAATCAATAATCAGTTGCTGCATAAAATATCAATATAGAATCAGCATAAAAAAGTATATCCGATGGTCATTAGGGCAAATGAAATTATGTGGGCGTTTGCAAGATAATCCCAATTAAATCCGTGTTGTGACAACAATTGTTGACAACAAATAGTTAGGTTAACCCTCCAGCGCGCACCAATTTCGACCGTAATGCCATGTGGAATAAGGATTATGTACCAGAGTCGTCCTCGCTCGCATCCGCCAATACATTGCTCGCCAAGTTCGTCAGCTGGCCCTTGATCGACGATAAACTCTCGTTTAAATTCACGTTCAACCACGACATTTCGCACCGTGCGGTTGCTCTTGAATCACATTACATGAATTTCGCGAAATCGAAATTATTTCCCACTGATTTCAACTGCCAACACCATCATTTCGTGACACGCTAATTTTGCACGAAACAAATGATACTACTGACACCTAGGCAATAACTTTGGCAGTATGCATTTGCCACGTAAGGTGCCGACACCCGTGTCGTGTCGTGTAGTGCAGTGATTTCCCGCAGTCAAAATTTAAACTGCAACAACTGCAACAAATATTTTAGTGCATATTGCATACGATTCCGCTCAGTTGTTTACCTTTTAGATCTTTTTCACTCACGCGTAAAACATTTAGTGGGCGCGACAAGCAATACAGTTACATAAATAAGGATTCAACATAATTTTATAACAATTTATTATTCGTTTATAGTAAAATAATAGTTGTAATCGACAACATTATCATATATTGACGAAACATGAGTTGAGCATTTTACAACATGTCCTCTTACACAGATATTTTTGTGAATCGTGTCAAACGGTTGACGTAAGTGATGAAGAATGCATCGAAATAAGATTAGAGATAACATTACAGGATCAATAGCACAAAAATAGATACGATTTGCGTTCGTTCGGTTTGGCTGGCAACAGAAACGTACAGCGTAAATCAGTTAAATATTTCTTTAGAGATTTTCTAGATAAGTATGTAATATGCTAACTAGAAACGAACAGTTTACAAATAAATATCTACAAAATAATGAAACGCGACCAAAATACAATAACGAAGAAAACGAAACCTACAGGAAAAAAAAAACAGATACCAACTGTCGGCGGAACAACTTATTCGTTAGAATTCGATATTAATTTTTATAAAAATATATATAAGAGGTACAGGCGACATGCCATTCGCTTACACATACGCGTCGCTCGTTCACACTACGAAGGCAGATCCTGTACAATTTATTACCTAACAATTATCAGTCTCTAATGAATGTTGAAGTAAGTAATTATTTTTCGGGCATTCCGCGATCGCTAAGCGCATAATAAATTTCTTAGGTGGCGGTCGGTGGGTAGGGACTTGGGACGACAATAAGACGAAACGATATCATTATTCCCATTGGCGTTCTGCTCTCCCAATGCTCTCCACGGAAGCCCCAATATATATCGCGTATTATTCTTATTTCATAGGAACAGATGTCTCCAAATATTATTTACTTAAAGGAAACTCCCTTGATATTAATGATAGTTTAAGGCGTCTTTTTGCGCATGTTGCACATGAAGAATCGGGTTCGATTGAAGAAAATAAACGCAAATCTTCACGTGTAGCTGCCAAGTACGAATAACGATTTATCTGCGTTAATTATTATGTATTAATTAATGAATCACTCGATCAGTCAGGGGGAGAATGCGTGCCTTTGGTTGCGACGAAATCATTCCTTAATCGTGGAGAACGAAAAATCATAACGTGAATTGGATAAGATTTAATTATTGCATTATAAGTTGTGGAGTCATTTTGCAATAAAATTTCAGCCACACAAAGAATTTGTGTACTTTTGACAAAGAGCAATAAATGAGTGTATGTTGAACCACAGCCAAAACGCCATATATCTTGCTCCGCACCTAATAGATTGATTGTTGTGATGCTTTCAAACAAATCCGCGTTGGCATTAATGAACCGTGTATAAAAATACTGTTTTGTACAAAATTCTTGACTATATTGCGTAGTTTGATAGTTCACGATGAATTGGCGTTCGTTACACATATAATTATGGATAGAAACTTAGAATGTAATAGTTCGCAAATAAATGACTGAAGTTGACGCATATTTTACTAGTGAACAAATCAACAGCGCATTGAATATTCTGGGGAAAGACGATAAGTATACAGCAAATAAAACCGATGTGAGGCGCTTGACGGTGGACCAATTAAGGGAGAAATGTTTCTTCGGGCCCGACTGATTTCAGTCAATCGGAATACCGCGTACCTTATTGAACGGACGCAAGAAAAGCGTGGACTTCCTTCTGCTTACGGCCAATGCCTTTATGACCCGCTCCTTTTTTGCTTCTCTTAACAAATAGATTAACGTTATCGAAGTCTTTAACCGCTGCTGCTCGAGTCGCCGCAACGGATCGTATTACCTCGGTATTAGCGCGTTCGTGTTGTTGGTATCGACGTCGAAGTCCAGTACCAGCAGCTTGGTTTCCTCGGTGCCGTTGCGACTGCCGACCGCGCACACCAGTTTCGTTTCGTTGGCGCGTATACGCCAGACGACCCCGCCGGATCCGCCGCTTTCCAGCGCGACGAGATTGCGTATGAATTCGCCGGTGCGCACATCCCACAGCTTCACCGTGCCATCGTCCGACGACGTTATCACAAAGCGACTATTGAATTGAAGGCAAGTTACGGCCGATTGGTGTTTGAAGGGACCTGCGCAAACATAACACATTGCATTTTGTGATCCTGTTCGGTTTTCATTACACGCACCCGAAAGCGTTGAGAGGCACTGTCCCGTCAATATATCCCAGACTTTGACGGTGGAATCGGCATTACCGGATACGAGGATATTGTTACGCAGCTCCATGCCGGACGTAAGCGATTGGTGGCCCATCAGCGTGTGCTTGCACGCGCCTGTCTCCACCTCCCATACGCGAATGCTGGTGTCCAAAGAACCGCTCACCACGTGAATGCCATCGAACTGAAAAATATCACATTTGTGAACGCGGCACTTCCAATTAAATGCAGTTTGTGATCAATTGAAAGCTCATTTAAGTTTGTTATCATGTAATATTCGGAATGAGAAGTCACTCAACAAATATCTCAGACCTTTTACTAAATTAATCATAGCTGTAGGTGTTCAGGCGGTATGCATGGATAAAGAGACTCACCTGCAACGAATACACCCTATTGGTGTGACCCTGTAACGTATGCAAACACTCTTCGCGATCCGGATCCCAAACGCGCACCGTGTAATCATAAGCACCGGAGACGACCAGTCGCCCGTCGTATTGAACACATCGAACGGCGGCCAGATGGCCGACGAGCACATTCAGACATTCGCCCGTGTGGATATCCCACACGCGCAAACTGGCGTCGCGCGATCCACTCACGACCCTGCAACACAATCAATAAATATGCAATCATCGCAAAGCAGACAATCCACTTACTTATGGCCGTGTAAATGCATGCAACGCACAGTCGACGTGTGCCCTTGAAGCGTATGAATGCAGGAGCCGGTTTCGGCGTCCCAAACTTTCAGCGTACGATCAGTGCTGCCGCTGATTATTGTACTGCCCGACATCTGCGACGACCACACCCCACCCGTGTGGCCAACTAGCGTTCGTAAGCACTGCGGAAAATGAGAAAAATTAGTGAAATCCCTTCACAAAAAAGACATCTACCACACTCACTTTGCCGGTAGTCGCTGACCACACTTTAAGCGTATTATCGTCCGACCCGCTCACAATCCGATTGCCGCAGAATTGCAGACACGTGATGACGTGATCGTCGTGACCCTTGAGCATCTTCGGCGGGCGGATCGGTTTCGTACGCCAGTTCATCTCGATCGCATGCTGCCGCATGTAGGCGGCCTTCCACGGCGAGCTTCGGCAATTGGGCGAGCGCGTCACGCGCCGCTTGGGCACCACGTCGATGCCGATGCGCTTGCATTTCTCCTTCCAGAGCAGATTGTCTTCGGCGAGAAAGCGCCAGCTGTGGCACGTTTGCGCCGCGCGCAGCAGGTCCAGCGGCTCGAGGAACGAGAGCACCGAGAGCGCGAGTTCGCGCGGCAGCAGCGAGATGAAGTCGCGCTGGAATTGCGGCTCGATCACCTGCATCATGTGCCGCACCTGCGTCGGCGCGCAGGTCTTGATCAGCTCGTTGATCGCCTGTATCCGCTCTAAGTGGGACCAATTCTGAAGCATTCAAGAACACATGAAGCTGGTCATTCATATGTTGAACTGTAACATACCTTGAACTGCTGCAGCCATTCTGCTATGTTGGGCGGGGTATTGTCCTTAAAGTTGCGCTGTTTCAGCTTTTCAGATGGGCTCGTGCCGCCTACAAACAAATCCGAGTTAGCTAAATTCGGAGAGGGAGGACTCGCTTCCTGCAATTTCTTACTAGGATAGCCATTCTGTAGGTCAAGCTTTCGTTTCCGCTAGAACACAAAATGCAGTAGTTAATACACATCTACAAAAGTGTAAAATAATTCTTAACAGCAATGAAATCAGAGAGAAGATTAGTCATTAATCATGCATTAGTCAACACTGTGTGTGTTACTAAGTCAGATCAATAAAAATAATTTCATCACAGTTGAATTGTAATAAATATCTTTTGAAATACTCACCAAATATCTGCCTGTTTTTAAAGAGTATTTACTACGAGGAGTCAAAGATTCACTAAATACATTAGAATTTTTCTCATCACGGAAATCCTCCTGCAAAAGCAATGAGATCACAGTAGAGGAAAGATTCATTCGTGAGTATATTACCGTCACCTCAGTGGCTACCTCAAAATCATCTGGTTGCTCTTCAATGTTGTGATCAGAGCACTCGTGCCACATCTCATCTTGCTGAATGGTTTCATCACTCTCGCCTAAGCCTAAGTTACTAAGAAATGATGACTTGTTCTGCTCTCCCTCACAGTTCAATTCTAGCTGGCCTAAATGTTCCAGATCCTCACAGAGTGGCTGGATGATATTATGTGAAGTACCTTATCAGGAAATATTATTAAATACAAACCAATACAAGGTACAAAATCACATGATGCACTTACTACTTTCTGTTGGACTAGGGCTTGCACAGTCTTGTTTATTCTCTGCATTACTTGAGTCTATTGTATTCACAATATCATTATTGGGTGGACATGAATCTGCCATTCTAGGAAATTATTATCTGCAAAAATCAATAAAAACAATTCATCAAACATGGACTAATTGCTCATCCATATTATAATCACATATGGGCAGCATCTCAATTTAGTATCAAAATCACAGCTCGCGAGGGTAATTCTGTTATAAAATAACTACGAATGAGTGGACTAGGAACATGATGCAACCAGCAAACTGAATCATACAACTTCACCACCACGAGTGCGCGTGGAAACGTGGTCACTTCGTAGAAGTGCCTCAAAGCACCCACCCTTTGCGGGCGTGACAATTATCACGTAGAGAGGTTTGCGCAAGCTGTGCGAGGAGGAAATTCTTTGAGAATAAATGCTAAATACCTTTTATCGAGCATTCCGACCAGAAAACTCGAATGCGTGTTCTCGTTTCAATTGCGTTGGGCCTGGCAGGCCTGGCGGAACGTGCGTCCGATCGCGTGCAATTGTTTTTCGCCGCGTAAGTTATGTGCTGCGCGAAATCGTGGCCGATCTTTGTCGGCTCTTAATTCTTATATGATCGCGACGTGCCGGACTAAAAAGAAACACCAAATGCGAATACGAAAATATCCAAAGTGTGGTGGTCGGCCATTCTCGAGTAACTACACAACACAACGTTGCCACTTTTATGCAAGGTTCTAACCTGTGTAACTTGCGCTCAGTGCAACCAACCTTTGGTTTGCGGCGTATTGACAGAAATGTCACTATGTATGAAAGTTTTGAAATTTGCAAATTGTTTGTAACTGTTTAGTTGAAAATTACACGTTGATTTATTTTATTATTACCTACCTTATTACCTAGGTACTCTCTATTGTGTATCTATCCATCTGCGGTGTGTACACCACTAGTCGCAAAAGTGCTCAAAAGTACCGCGAAATTAAAGAAAAAATGTGCCGATAAATCTTAGATAAATCATAAAAAAAACCCATGTACCATTTGCAAGTTTTTTTCTTTTTTGTGTACTGTCAAATTGTGATCGTGATATTTAATTCAAAAAGTCGTGCGCCCTAATAAAATAAAAGTTTGAGAATAACCAATCAATTGCCAACCTTCATGTCACGTGTGGTACTCAATCAGGCAACTTTGATCCAATGGTATAATAGTTACAGAAATAAGGATTTTTGTTTCATTTAATAAACTCGGTCACCGTGTTTTACTGTGCACGGTTAACCTTTGGTTAAGGTTTTTGTTAAAGTTTAAGGATTAAAGTGTTGATCAGTGATAGGTTATCCTAAATTTCGCGGTTTTGTATTAACTATATTGGGGAGCCCGGTTAAACCTATGATTAAACGCGCCAAACTGATTAAATTATCAAACCAACGTCAAAATCATAACGTTTGTTGACAATCTGTGACTGTGTTTTAATTCTATGTCATGGACTTCATAGATGTCATGGACGATCCCTCGTCTGACAAAAATTTAGATGTACAAAACGTCATGAATTTGATAAGAAATGTGAAAGAAAGAATTAAAACAAGCGACACACTTGTCGAATTGAGCGATGATAGACCGGTATCCACGTGCTGCGTTGCAATATGTCATGGTTACCTAAACCATAATAGGTTGTTCTAGTCATGTGACCATTTTGTTGATTGTAGTAGTGTCTGGTCGTATGTGTTCAAGGTCGTCGGTTGGCACAACAAATAACATAACCTCAACAACCATACGGCATCAA
>JARJDR010002880.1:0-13563 GCA_030264135.1 Myllaena sp. GC000078
CAGGTGGGGCCGCGCCTGTGCGATATTGGCACACATTTGGCGACCGACCGAGCAAGAAGCATGATGATGCGCTTTGCGCAAAAGTTTGGCAGAAACAGCGCTTACGTTGCACACATGTACGAGTAATGCATTAATTGATGATGCGCAATGCGTAATGCGTACGTACGCACGAACGGGTTACGCGCATAACGGCAAGCGAGCGGTAAAAAACTAGTGAACTAGCCGGTGTGTATGCGCGCGCGCTCCTCTTCTGAGCGCGAATGCTGCTCGTTCCACTTCACGACAGCTTGGCTTGGCTCATGACCGCCGACCACGACGTCGACGTCGACGTCGACGTCGCCGTCGGGGGGGCATCTCGACGTTCGGATATATTAAAACGTTCACCGCCGCTAATCCCGATGTGCTCGTTGGTCAACATTCTCGCAAATGCGAAGAGCTGCAGACGAACGCGCACTGGATCTGATTCAGTGTGCGTTCGCGGCTTCTCTCTCGCGGTGCTCGCTGGCGCGGGATTATCTCAAAAAACGAGAATTACCACAACAACAATAAAACAAAAATAAAAACCGGGTCGCAACTTTTGGAAAAGTTTGGCGGTTGTTTCGTTTTCGTTTCAACAACGAATTCGCTAAAATACTCACTAGTTCCTCAAAGAATTAAATATTGTTGGTTGTTATTTTGATGCAATAAATTGGAAATGCAATTGTTTGGTGTAACTCGTTAAATTGTGGCGCAAGCATGGAGAACGATAAGAGCGATACGATGCCGGCAACTGCGGCGGCGCCGGCGTCGGCAACGGCGGCGTTGAAGAAAACGACGACGATTAGCACGATCGCCGTCCAGAGTGGTCGCACGCGATTAGTTATCGCTTTGCTGCATGTACGTTTTGGCGTTGCATTTTTTTTCTCTTATCGTCCACTCCCTCTCTCACTTATCGCAAACGACATTTACGAGCACACATTCGACTTCGACACATATATGGAAATTGAGCAATATGATTTACAATGACTTCATGTGGAGTTGCATTTACATACGCGTTGCTCAGCCCAATGCATACTTAATAAACGCATAAAGAAAATAATTCAACGCACATTGGAAACCGTAATGGCCGGGTTCGCACACACTCGCTTTCGAATGCGCGTCAGGTTTAATTTTAGAGCGCAGGATATAAACATAAGGCATAAGGCATCTGAGCAACGCGTATGCTTAAATTTGCACTCTGCATCCACGAAATTCCATTGAGCAAAAAATTGGATTGTCCAACAACCAGCAAAGGCATTCGGCGCAAAAAACATGAACATATGACCGAGTTTTAATCACTCCCAACACACATTGAACTATTTTTACTCAGCGAGCTTCTAAAATAACACAGGGCGTCGTCGCCGAATTTATAGCGTTTAGCATAAGACGCTCATCGATCAAAGAAGCCAAAAAACATTGAGTAATCCGACTGGTGGAAATTAAAAACTCGTTTAGACAATTTTAGATCGTAGTTCATTTCATTCAGCTTGGGAAGAATATTACAGATTAGGGTCACGTTTGCCATAGGAAAATATATAATTTATTTAATTCGTGTATATCTGCAATCACACGAGGAATTGTGCGCGCTGGATGCACTTGAGAAACTTTCCATTTGCATTGAATTCAATAAATCAACGTCGCCAAAGAGATATTATATATGTGGAAACAATTGGTCTCGTCTCCGTGTGCACAGCGCAAGGTATCTAGGTTATTATTATAGATGGATGGACTTCTTCGGCATTGGTATTCCTGCCGTGCGAGGAGAGTTTCGCGTTCCATTGTAGCTTTCATTTCCGATATGTGGCGGCGAGCGCATACGCCTTCCTATTTGCGGCCACCATCTGTTTGTTTAAGCGCGCACAACGTGTAAACAAATTTCGTTTTCTGGAGCGCGTTAAGGCGGTCGGCCGATACGTGAGCTCGTCAATACGGGAGTTGCGTGAAATCTCCGGATTTAGCGCGAATTATGCGACGCGCCGATGGTTATGTAATACGTGCCAAAACGTATGGCGCCGTGGGGCGTCGACACGCAATGCCGGCGTATAAACAATTTAATTAGCAGCAACGGAAGAGAAATTTGACGCCCACAGTCAACTATTACACGTGTTGTCAATGCCCTAAAGAGAGAGATTGTTTCAAGTGTTGATTAAATCTTTTCTTTTGCTATTTTTTTCAATATTAATGAGTTGGATAAATGAAGTATTTAATTACCAATAGGCGCTTATATAGATTGCTGAATGAATTCATTCACAGAATGCGCGGATTGCGATTGCGAATGGAAATAACTATAGCGTAATTTAATCGCTAATCGAAATGATGCGTGGGCAGTGGGCAGTCGCTGTGATTCTGCCCACCAGTTTTTACGCGCCGCGCGCGTTGCGTATGCATATCAGAAATTTGAATATTCGTTTGCGATACATCCTTTTGTCGCTCGATGGGCGTGCGCAACTGTTTATAACATTAGCCTCGAATTATCTATGAATGAGTTTTTAATTTCACTCACGTGCGTCGCTAATTCTGTACAAATATGAAAGAAGCTTTGGATGGCACTATTCACATTAGTACCGGTCATCCGATGTCATTTCTATTGTTGGAACGATAAGTAACAACACTCACAATATAAGTATGCATTAGTGAGATGGAGCGTCAAGGTTTTTCGTATTTTAAAAATAGCTAATCTGGAATGATTCAGTGTGAATTTATAATCTGTATATAAAGAATTACAGTGAAGTTGAAGCAGATCAATATATGAATCATGGTATAAAATATCAAACTAGGATTAATTAATCCATGAATATTGTGTGGAAATTTTCGCACAAAATAAGAAATGAAAGAAATATTTTATAGAGTACGGTTAGTAATATTACCGTTTCCGAAATATGCACAATTACGAATGGTAATAAAAATATATTTTATGGGAATACATTTGTTATGTGAATTCTTGCAAATTTACTTAGATATCTAAGACTAAATACATGCCTAGTGCTATTATTAAAAATACGGTTTAATAGAAATAATTAACGGGTAATGTCTTTTAGCTAAATTTGTTCAAACATAAAAGAGCCGGCAAAAGGATAAAATTATTTCGATAAAGCTTTACCACACTAGTGCTACGTAAGTGATTCATAATTACAATTATTAAAACTCTGTGGAATGGTAGGAGTGCAAAACAGATCATTATTTTATCATTAAAATGGAACAATACATAATCTAGTACTTCTGATGTGTTACAACAAGTTTTTAAAACGCGTAGAATTACAAGTTATTATTTGACCAAGAAAGAAATATTTCCACTGACGATTTATAATTATATAGAAACTTTAGATGATATTTTATAATGCACATTGATCATACTGAGGACACTGAGCACAATTCAGGACAAAAGCAAATAAATTAAATTATGCATAGAATATTAAATTCATGGAAAATTTTATCGCATCTTATTTAGAAACTCCTTCCTATATTTTATGACTTGAAGCAGTTACTTCTTACATATCAACCAATTCTATGTAACTACCTTATTAATAGAGAAATTATATACGCCTAGCCAAACAAATCGCAAGTCGCAAATCGAAATTGAAAGATCTACTGGCATAATTTGTTAAATATAGCAACGAGTGTTTATTTAAACGCCTGTCAGAATATAGTGCAACCCCTTTTGTTGATTGGACAATCAAACAGATATTCGTTCGAATGCTAGAAGCCGGCCGGGTGCAAAATACTTTTTGGCAGGAACCCCAAACGCTGCACATTTGCGCAATTTGAGCAAGAAATATTTAAAAACATTTGACGATTCGCATTTTCGCACGACATGGTTGTCTAAATATAAAATAGACATTCGATTTCACTAACCGCCTTAAAGACAAGCGTCTTACGCAAGTAGACAGCAATCAATTCTAAATTCGCCAAACCACATAAACATACATAACGAATCCGTTACGAAGACATTATTTACGACTCACACTTTGCTTTGTTCTTTGGCCGATAGTGCGGCGAATGGTTGCAACTGAAAATTCTGGAAGTTACGCCCGAATTGAGCGCTCTAGGCAATACACTCGAGGAAGCTCTGCAATTGCAACAGGCCCACAATGAAGTCCTGCACCAATTACAGGTAATAACCCATATGCCGTATCTGAGAGAAAAGATTGATTAAGATCGTTTTGCAGAATAAACAAAGCCCGGTGGAGGAACTGCTGCGACAAGCGGACCAGCTCATCTGCACACAGAAACCACGCGCCGAAGTGTACGCCGCCATGGCCGAAACGCTGGCGAAGGCGTGGAACGATATCAACGTGCACCTCGAGAACCGCAAGCTGATTCTGGATCTGAACGTGCAGTACCACACGCGCGCCAATGAGTTCTTCGACTCGATGAACGCCCTAGAAGGCGCATGCTCCGATACGCTGGTGCCGATCGAAATAGACGCGGTGAAGACGCTCCTCAACAATATTCACGATCTGCGACGCAGCGTGCTTGAATCGCTCATGGCCGCCATGCAGGCGGGCAATGCGCTGCTGGGCAATCTCAAGGAGCTGGAAGCCGAAGGCACACTCGACTCACGACCCGATCGAATTCGAATTTCTGTCAAGAAAGGTGCGTCGCACGATGGCTAATTTTGCGAAACGCTCAGACTCGATCAATTTTTGCTTACAGCACTAACCCAAGTTCAGGAATGGCTGGAACGCCTGCATTATCGTCGACAAATGCTGGAAACAATATTCACTCAGCGCAAACAGCAATTAGAACAATGTTTAGCGTTGGCAATGCTCGCTGCTGATCTGCGCGAGCTGCAGGGCATTGTCGACCATCGCCGCGACGTGCTCAATACGAGTGATCAACTCGGTGATTCAGCCGCCAGCGCTGAATTACTGCAGGACGAATTGAAAAAGCTAATACCCGAAGCGCAAGCCTTACAGGAGAGAGCGCTGAAGATCACGAAGACCACCGAGCATCTTCTGCAGTCGGGCTGTTTGGCCGGTGAACAGGCCACAAAGAAAGCCTACGATGTTCTCAGCACCACATCCGATTATCTTAGCGAGTTGCAGCAGCGCGACGCATTGTTTGATCGCGTTATAGACTTCTTCAAATCTGCATACACGGTATTTGCAAAGCCGCATACAAATTCGGAGACAATTTTAAATGTGTATGTGTTTTATAACTTCATAGACACTCGGCGAGTTGGATCAACTAGACGCGCAAGTGAAGGCCATTGAACCGCCGCAATTAGCACAACTGCACGCACAATACAGCGGCGGCGGCGTTGAGGAAATGACCATCCGCACAATATCGGCCGGTTACGCGCTGCTGGAGAGCATTGGCGGCGAGCTGAGCACGGCGGGCGTGCGCCGCACGCTGGAAGAGCTGGAGCGCCGCAAGATCTACTTGGATGGACTGTGCGTGCGGCACGAGGAGCAAAATCGCAAGATTGCTGATGCACTCGCCACGTTCATGACGCGTCAGGATGAACTCGTCGGCTGGCTGATCAATGTGGCGGAAGCGTTTCTAGGCAACAATGTCGACATGGGCACTAATCTTGACCATGCCCGAGATTTCCTGGGCTTGCATAATCAATTGCTAACCGATTTACAAGTCAGTTGCTGTGACCAATTGTGTGCTTTGCAATGTGTAACTTTCATCTTCTTCCTCTTCTTCTTTTACAGACGAAAGGAAACGAAATTAACACATTACTGCTAACACTACCACCGATTTTGGAATACCTCGACGACCATCAGCGGTTACAGGTCGATAAGCAAGTGGAAACCCTGCACGAGCGATGGATCAATCTGAAGAACATCCTCGAAGCACGATTGGATCTTGCCGTTTTGTACATGAAGTTTCATACGGAAGCGGACAAGGTGATCGGCGAAATGGATACGATTGAAAGGGTGATTGCGGAAACGGATAATCTGCCCGAAGATGTTATGCAAGCATTGGAGGAACGCCTCGCTGCCATTGTGCCGTTGTATCAGTGCGCAAAGAATACGGGCCTAACGTTTATCGATGCGGCTAAAAAGGTAGGCTGACGCCATACGCATACGCATCCCGGCCGTGCAAATGTCATTGCCAAGTTTGCTGCTGCGTCGCCGTAAGAGATGCAAAGACAATAAATGTGATGCTATTTTTGTGTTAGGTAACCGAAACGCATTTGAACGCACGAAGCGCGTGCAGTTGCGTCGAGGCGGTGCTGGACAATCTGGCCGGCCGGCAGATAACGCTCGAGCGTAATTGGCAGACGGTTTGCACGCGAATCGTCGAACGCCGCGAGTTGGACGTGCTCATTAACACCACCATGACGGAAAGCACGAAGGTATGAGTATAAGATTAAATGCATTAGTTAAACGTGTTAATAATTGGTGCAACTTATTTCAGACCATTAATTGGGTGTCTAAGTTGGACGCACAACTGTATCCGGTCATCACGACGGACGAAACGGATCCGAAATATGTCGCCCAGCATATTGAAAATAAGCTCAATGATGTGTTCACGCAAATCCGAAAGGCGCAGAGTGAAGTGCAAGAGCGCTTGGATGTCGCCGAAACGTTGGTAATTAAAGCGCCAAATGAACAAACCGAAAAGATACGCAATAAATTGTTGGAAATGAATCAAAAATTGGTGACAATCTGTACCGATTATCAAACCTTGTTGCACATGATGGTTGCTTATTTCAATAATATCGATCGTATTGATACAAGTGTTGCGGAATATTTTGCGAGGTTTGATAAGAATCAATTTCCCGATCAACTCGCACAAGTTGATTTATTAATTCGCGAGTTTGAGAATCGCAAGCAAACCATACAAAACCAATTTGCAATGACAACCAAAGAAAAGGAGAGCATAATCGACAAGATACAAATGCAAGAACCGATCGATGTAGCTCATCAGGATATCGAGAAACTTCATTATATCCTGCAAATACGCGAGGACGAATTTCATTTGGGCTATACATCGACTAAAAATAATCTTGAAGCATTCAAAAAACTCAGCGTCTTCCAAAATGACTTGCAACAGATTAATGCAACGCTTAACGATCTAAATGAAAAGTTAACGGACGTCAAAGGACAATACGGCCAATCGCTGCAGGCGGCAAACGATACCTCCGTTTCGTTTATATATTTTGAGACTACGGTCGATCTTCTGGAGCCAAAGATTTGCGAATTTATCGAGACTGGTAGAAATTTATTGCAAGAGCAGGATCCCAACGAAACACCACAGATCGAACAACAAATCAATAATCTTGAGCAGCGTTGGAACACGCTGAAGAAGCAAATTTACGAAACGCGTAAACTCATCGATCTTAGCATCAAGTATTTTGTATTGATTGAAGAAGCCAATCATTGGTTCCGTGAGGGTAATAAATTGCTGGAGGAAATTGCCGCAAAATCGGTAACCGTCACACATCCAGAAGAAGCACAATCGCTTTTGAACGAGATTGAAATATTCTTAAAGCCTGGCGAAAGCAAGCAGAGTGAACGTATTGCTGAGATTCGCACCATCGGCAAGCAATTATTTGGCGTAGAACTGCCCGCTAGCAATGCCGGTGAGGACTTGATGGTGTCCTTTACGACTATCACTCGAGAATTAAACAATCTCGCCAATAATATTAAACTCGCCGAAGACGAACGGGCGAAGGCCGCGTACATTGTTGAAATTCCGGTTGAGATTGAAGTGGAGCAACCGAAAGAGGAAGAATCGGTGGTCATTGTAGAGGAAGTGCAAGAAGAACCTATTGTGGAACTGCCCAAAATGGAAGCGCCTCTGTTTGTGGCACCGCTCAACGACCAATTGATCCAGGAAGGATCCACGTTCACATTTGTCTGCCGCGTTACGGGTGAACCCGTGCCGGTGGTGACTTGGCATAAAGACGGCATATCGATACAAAACAATCCAGACTATCAAACGCTCTTTGATCAAGGCGTATGTTCACTGACTATCGATGAAACATTCGCGGAGGATTCAGCGCGATACACGTGCCGAGCGATTAACGCCGCCGGAAGTGCCGAAACGGAAGCGTATCTGAACGTGAAAGAGAATGCACCGGAAGAACAGCTAATTCCGCCGTACTTCAGCTGTGAACTGCAACCGGGCGACGCCAAAGAAGGCGATTCATTTGAATTCGTGTGCAAAGTCGAAGGCAATCCATTGCCCACGGTGCAATGGTATAAAAATCTGAATTGCATTGATAACTCGCCATATTACTCAATCATCTACAACAATGGCGAGGCACGTCTGCACCTGAGCAACACACAATTGGACGACAGGGCCGACTATACTTGCAAGGCGTTCAACGAAGTTGGCATCGCTCAATCCACCGCAAACTTGAACGTTATGTGTGAGTAGCAATTTATAAACGACGTGCGAAAAGCGCATTTGAAGATTTAGGCCGCATTTATTTACGATTGTTGTGGGTGCTTTTTTTAGCTTTGGAGCCCACCAAACCGCCTGCGTTTGTGACACCTCTCTCGAATATAATGGCGCGAGCTGGACAGAAGATAAAATTGGAATGCGAAGTGACGGGTCTGCCGACACCAACGCTCACTTGGTCGCACGACGGAAAACCTTTGTCTGAGACCCACGAGCTCAAAGTGAGTAATTTATCATTAAGCTATATAAGTAGTTTTGCACTTTTTGTAGTAAAACAATTATTTTGTCTGAATGCAAAAATGTTTTTGAGTTATCAAAATTATATCTCGCACATACAAATTTCATTTGGCATAGAATCACATATTAAGTGGGCGAATGTGCGGCCCACTTACAATTTTGAATTTAAATATAAAATACGCGTCGCCATCGTCGCCGTAGGAATTTTTGCCCTCTGCGTGGCTAAAAATACAATTACGCTTCACAGTTGCATCGCGACGGACATAAGGCGACGCTCGTGATCCACGAGGCGTTCCCGAAGGATGCTGGAACGTACGCGGCGACCGCGGCGAACCTAGTCGGGGAGGTGTCCAGCGCGTGCAGCATCACGGTCAAAGGTCGACTACCGCCCGAGACGAGCGATTCAGAGCTCGCCAGCGACATGGAACCGGTGAAGCCCGCCATCCAGGTGCCGCTGAAGGATGTCGCCATCAGCGAGGGCGAGAGCGTGAGGCTGGACTGCGTGATTGTCGGCCAGCCGGAACCGGAAGTGATCTGGTACCATGACGATCGACCCGTGCAGGAATCACCCGACTTTCAGCTGCTCTTCCAGGGCGATCGCTGTTCGCTGGTGATCAAGGAAGCGCTGTTGGAGGACGCGGGCGAGTACAAGGTGGTCGCGCTAAATTCGGCCGGGGAAGCGTCGAGCAAAGCGCGTCTTGCTGTGGAAAAGGCAAAAGACGCAGCCGTCGCCCCCGCCGACGACAAATTCGAAACCGTTGGCACGCCGCCAAAGTTCAGCAAATTGCTCTCCGATATACTCGTATCGGAAGGCAACGCGGTTATTTTGGAGGCGACCGTCGCCGGAGAGCCGCAACCAGAGATCAAATGGCTGCTGAACAATGCGACTCTCAGCGCCGATGACCATATTCATATCTCGCAGGAAGCCAACGGTAATTTGCAGTTGCAGATTGAACAGGTGCGCCCAGAGGATCGCGGGGTGTACACGGTGAAAGCGTCGAATGTGGCGGGCGAGGCGAAATGTTTTGCGCAGGTCATTGTGAAGACGTTGCGCGCCAGCGAGCCGGCAGTCAAGGTACACGAAGAAGCTAAGATGGCACCCGAGTTCCGAGAGACCTTCGCGGATGTAGAGGTGTGCGAGGGTGCTCCGGCAAAGTTCGAATGCATCGTGACGGGCAAGCCGACGCCGAAAATACGCTGGCTCTTCAACGACGCGCCTGTCGCAGGCAAACACTTGCTGGTCTCTATATCGGGCAATCGTCAGGTGCTGTCGATTCCCGCCACGGCGCGCGAGTATTTCGGTAAAATCACATGCGTCGCGGAGAACGAGGCCGGGCAGGCGACGTGCTCGGCGCAACTGACGATGAAAACCGGCGCAGTCGGTGAAATGCAGCTGGAAAAATCGGAGACGGATTTAGCGGCGCCGCTGAAAAGTGAATGGGTTGTCGAAAGCATGGAGCCAGGCGTAACGTACAAGCGTGAAGTGAATGTGCAATCGTCCTCGCTGACGACCAGCAAGATTGTTTCGTCCATGACGGGCATGGAGCCGCATGTAGAAGAACATAAATACGCAAGCAAAGATGAGAAATCCTTCAAGCAAATCAATTTGGACGCGCCCGAAGTCAAAGAGAGTCATCGCCAAGAAGAGTATCATAAGGTTGGCGATACCGCGCCGGTGACTTACGAGAAATCATCGAGTGTTGATGTGGTGCCAATGATCCAGAGTGCAATTCCAAAGTCCATATTTAAAGCGCGCCCGCCTAAATTTATGACGCCAGTGATTGGCAAAATTGTTGATCAGAACGCCGACGTCGTATTGGAGGGTATTCTGGATGCATCTCCAACGCCGGAAGTCACATGGACCAAAAATGGCAGCGAGCTAAAGACAGGCAATAATGCTGTGGTAACATTCGCTCACAATTGTGCACGTGTGGAATTGAAGGGTGTCGGAATAAATGATGCTGGCCGTTATACTTGCACGGCCGTCAATGAAGCTGGTAAAGCTATCAGTACAGCCGATCTTGTTGTTCGAAGTAATAATTGCAACTTAGGGGTTTTATTCTTGAATAACTAATTTTTTGACTTTATAGAAACTGTGTTTCCACCTGTATTTGGAAGAAGACTTCAAGCTCAAGTCATCAAGAAAGGTGAACGCGCAATCATGGAGGTGGAGGTAGCTGGTACTCCCGAACCGGATATAACATGGTTCAAAGACGGAGTACCGATCAACACTGGCGTCGGCAGCGACTACAAATTGATTGCTCAAGGCAATTGCCAACGAATTATCATCGATAAAGGTAACATGAAAACACCCAAACTAATTATTGTATTATAAATGTGGTAACTTTATAGCGGATGTTAAACACACCGGAAAATACATGGTGTGCGCTGTGAATCAGGGCGGTGAAGCGCAGAGTATTGCCGACATCGCCGTTTTCGAACCAACACCGGAAACAATGGTTGAAGTAGTGAAAACAGTCGTCTTCGAAGATGTGCGCAAACATGAAACAATGGTAAGTGTAAAATACATCATTTTAAAAATTTGTATCCTTGGGGTTTTCATCATGGCATTTTCCATTAAAATTTGTGTATAGTCATCACAGGCAGGCGGTGCTGTAGGAAAACCAATGGACTCAACTGCTCTAGTACCCAAACCAATACCTATTACCGACCTCTTCATATCCCCTCCCGAAACCGTCGAATCCGTGACCACAGAGATATCCCGTCATGTCGAAGACACTATAACTCAAGATACCAAAACAATTACGCTAGAACGAACCACACCTGTGCCTGAAATTGCCATGCCGAAACGTATTGAACCAAGAGCGGTACAAGCGATTGAACCGCCTATCGAAATCGATGAAGGGATTCAAACAAGTTCAATCAGTAAGCAACAGTCATTGAACTATTTTGTCAATAAAATGAAAACGGTTGAGGAGTATAAGCCAAAAGAAATTACAAAACCGTTACCGATTAAACAAGACGTTTATACTAAATTTGAAGATATTGCGCAAGAAAGATCTTACGAACCACCACAATTACCGAAATTTGAGCCATTAGACTTGCCGATCCCTTCGATTCCCAGCATGGAATCATCGTACTCGACGGTGCAATCGAGTCTGTATGAGGAATTTAACCTCACGCCCGAACCGCCGCCGGAAATTTGTTACACCACTAAACCCGAATCAATCAAATTGCACGAGGATGTTAATGAACGCGTAAGGAAGATTGAGCAATCCCAAAGGGAATCGTCTCTAGCAGAGATTCCGCTTGGCGCTGTTAAAATCTTTCCCGATATTATCTCGACAAAACAACAAGCAGTGTCGGAAACATCGTATATGGAATATAAAGCCGATAATCAAATGTTTTACAAGGCCGAAGCAATTGGTCCCTTGACAAAACCCTTGTCACCATTGCCTCCTGTAGAAATTGCTAAACCCAAAGAAATTGTAATTCAAAAAGCAATTCCTCCAGTTAATTACGATATATCAAAATCATATGAGCAATCCCAATCGCAGAGTTATCAATCAATGTCTACTTCGTCTACACTTGAACCCAGTGTAAAGGTGATGGAGAAGACCTGGGCCCATAAAAATGTAGAAAGTAGCAGCATGCATAAATCATGGCCGCCTCCACAGCAACAGCCGATAATCACACCCTCTTGGTCCGCGCAATCGACCATGGAGAAATCATGGACACCCTCAAAAGTTGAGAAATTGGTCGAAAAAGAGACTATTACTCCTACAGTAAACACGTATATTAAAGAAACCACGTCTTCGTCGACATGTGAATATGTGCCACAGCCAATGGATGTTCCACACTATGTTGCACACGTTTCGCATTCGTCCAATGTCCGTGAACTGTGCCAGGAAACAAGTTACCACAAACAGCACGAATACTCGTATGAGAAAAAGGAAGGTACGAAGCAGGTGCAAAGTAGTATGCAAGCACTGCAACCCTCGTTTGACGTATTGTCGATTCGCCCAGTTTCCGTGCAGGATATTACCGATGAAATTGTCTTAGAACCGGGTACACCACCAGAAATAGTATATGCGGCACCAATTACACCAGTACAGCCTCCACGCGTTGAAAAACCCACTCCGAAACCGATTCCGGTCTACACACCTAAGAAAGAGCCCTTGAAACCGGCTAGACCTGTGCCACCCCCGAAACCGGTGCAAAAACCGCTCGAAGAGCTGGAACCGTTCCCATTTCTACCAGAACCCGCGCTCACGCCAAAACAAAAATTGCAACCGCCACCCACTCCATCAAAATTCTTAAAAGGGAAGTTCACCGATAGCGATTACGAAAGCGATTTTGATGCGGTGCGCATTCCTGTCAAGTGGAAGCCGCACACAAGCGATACGGATGAACTGCATTACAAACGCGTTGTTGCACCAAAAGCGCAAGTTTCACATCGAGCACGATCTTGCGACAAGGAACCGATAGCACCATCGCAATTTGAACAACCAAGGCAGTTAGTGCCATCGCCACGACCGGAAATTAATTTCGAAGCAACTAGGCAGATTAAAAAGCAAAATATTCAGTTTAGTCGTAAACAGGAAACGGTCATTAAACAGGAACAACAACAACAGAAGGTAGTTGTACAAAGCGCACCACCCCCGATAATTAAACAGGGTTCACCACCTGAGTATATGTACGCCGAGCCGGTAAAACCAGCAGTTAAGCCTCAGTCGCCTAAGATCAAGCATAAGGTCATTACTGATGGTTATCAAGCCGATACTGATGAGCCACGACAGGCAATGCAAGTTGAGTATAGGCACGAAGAGAAATCTATGCAGAGTCACAGCTCGTTCGTTGAGCAGCAAAAGGTGTCGATCCCATCCCGTGCTCCTGCCATCACCAAGTTTACCTCCCATAAGAAGCACACGTCTTCAAGTGCGTCGTCAAAAAAGGTTCGACTGTGTGTGCGTGTGTGCCCATCTA
>JARJDR010002885.1:0-22099 GCA_030264135.1 Myllaena sp. GC000078
TGCCATGACATGAAGATAATAATTATACTTGCAAATGACTTTTACGCAGAAAAAACCGATAACTATTTAACCAATCCGCGAAAACCATACGAACGTGACCATTTCTCATGTGGATCGAATCGACAACATTAATAATTTATTGTAATCCATTTATACTTAACTATTTTTTATAAAAGCTAAATGTTGCTTGTCAACCACATATAAAAAGTTATCTTGACTAATCTATAGAATTTTTTTCCGACTGGTCATAAATTTTAATATTTGTTGCTAGTTTTAAAATGTCTCATAAGCACCTAGTTTTTTGTTTTATGGGCACGATTATGTGCAAAATTGTGTTGAGTTTCCAAGTCATGAAATCATCGAATTATTTACGTCGCGCTAGGGAAAATTGAATATTCATGTCGGTTGCTAGTTAAAAAATCATATCATAGCAGGTATTCACTATCTACCCGATAAAAATCACATTAAAAATAATTTTTGGACGTAAAATACCTTAACATTTCAAACACATAACAATTGCGCAATATGAATGGAGAAAAAGATTTTTCAAAGACTATTCAACTCACCATAAATTGGCCATTACGCTCCTCAATCGAATCAATTCAACTCCTCCCGAGTGGTAATAGACATCTGAAACAACAAAAAACCATATGTTCAGCATTGGCGTCATAAGTTCAATTAACAACTATTGGAAATTATTCACAAACTGCTTGTTGAATTAATTAAATTAATATTGCTTAAATTATAGGCGCGTTATTGAATCTGAACAATTTCATAGGCATAAAAGTGTACTTGAACAAACACATCGCTTATTAACTTGGTAGGCATATGGTAATCTTCAAAACGTTCTGCGCAGTCTATTTTCGGGCGCCGTTTCGTGTTTCGTCAAAGAGCAAACTGATTACATCATACATTTTTCGATAATTACACAAATAAACGCTGTTTGCCGCCTAGCTGTTCATAATTCGCACATTGATGCTGTTTGCCAAATGGCCAAGTGTAAAGGCCAGCAGAATTAAATTACCATTTATAATTAGGGATCAATTTTACCGCAATTACCGATTCAATGCACAATTAAATATTGCGAGTAAATTTCTAATAATGTCGAAGCGTTGAAGAACGACTAGTTTTTTATTGCCGCCGGTGTACCACGCACTGCGCCAACACAATGATCGCAAAGAATTAATTAATACGCATAATAATTGCTCATTAAATCGTGCCGTGGAGTGCGCACTGCCACTAACTCATTATAGACACATAAAAATTTCTTCGCATGCAGGCCAACAACAACACCTGGCTGCTGGCATGCTAGTTAATATGCAAAATAAGCTCGCATGACCTGCGGCAATAAACGACGACGACAAGCGCGTCTATCTTCTCAATTTGCGCTAGTTATTTATGATGATTGCATGATGTGAAAAAGTGCACCGAGAAAAAATCAATGTTAAGGGTCTTTTTGAAATAGTAAAGAAGTTATTTAAATATACAACATTCAAATATTATTATTCTAGACGTGGGCAAACAGCAGCAATTCTATTTTCTACGATAGTACGATAGTTTGGAGCGCAGCCATTATTGCGAAAGTGTATTGGGGGCCCTGCCCCGGAGGGCAGTTGCATCCCCGACGATGATAATCGAGTTTCGGTTGGCCACACGGTGGCCGCCTAATTGAGGATGCAATTACCGAAAACAAATTCGTTCTCCACTTCCACCATCTCAATTATTCCAACAATGCTAAATATTTAATGAATGTACGGATCAAATATCAAACAATTGCCGAAAATATAAAAATAAAATTTGCACATAATAACAAAAAGCACACCAAGTTTTGACTGCAAAATACATATAATAAAAAAGTGGCAATAAAATTAAAGGAATATCACATAATTGTTCAAACATTAAATTTTATTCCACACCCAAGCATTTAATTAAATATACCTAGGTGTATATCTATTGGTTAATAAAAGCAAAACCTGACGTTCCCTGACGATCATAATCATCCTCTGACCGTCTCATTATCGTTATTCGGAATGATTATGATGGCGATTGTTCTCGCGTATAAAAAGCCGGCTTTAATTGCTTAATAACATGCGTTGTGTTGGCAGCGCTCGAATTTGAAATCCGTTCAACCCGCGAGCGAGTTTTTAGCGAGTAATTTATGAATATGGATATCAAGAGGTGTAATTGTCGGGTGCTATAAAAATAGAAATTCTTGGATGCGCGCGTATTACCTAAGTCCTAAGCAAATGGGCGCGGAATTAGCATACTTAACCAAAACTTTTCCATTTCGTTTTATCTCAATCCAATTGCGCCGCGCAGCCAGCGTCGAGATTTACCGCCGCCATGCGCGTGCGTTTCATGCAATTTCGCAATTTAGCAATGCAAATTTTCCAATTCCGATTGCCCGCCCGGCGCGCATCATGGCAAACTACATGGGCGTACATACGTGCCTGTACATACCCCATCACATAATGTATACAAGTTTATATAGTGGCGGGCGTTCGGAGGTGTACGGCGGCGGCACGGCGCAACGCATATATGAAGAGTATAAAATGCATACGATATGTGACACTCTGAAGCCGCACCGCGCGCGATTGAACGAACGTTGGAAGAAGATGAACCCAAGAGCCGGGAGAGATAATGCCGCCTGCGTTCGCCTGCGCTTGTGACCCTGACTGGCGGCGGTGTGATAAGTCCGGTGCCCAGCCATGTTTGCGGTCGATGTGCTTGGAATCGAAACGGATTAACCATATTGCGACCATATCCCCGATGATGCCAAACTCGGGGAATTTATAAAATATTATCTTAAATAAAATTTTGCAGCGCACAATTTATACAACTATGTAAGTCGCGCTAGGTGGTTGAAATGCACCGCACGCCCCGAAACTGATGACGCGATATGATGAATAGTGCATGGCGCGAAACGTCAGCAACAAGGTCAATTTGCATTCACGACGGCAACACTCCTTCTTCACTACCGCCTTCAGAGATGCATCTGTACGAGTATGGCAAAAGGTAGGATATCTGGCTGTAGGTAATATCAATCTCGCAAGCAGCGAAAAAGGCGCAATTTAAATATTTCACCGCGCGCCCGGGGTGCAAGAAACGACGCAGTTCACGCACCAACTGTTTGCTGCTTGTTTTTTTTCTTTTTCGTTTTTTTTTTGCGCAAATAACATTGCGAATTCTATGCATGTCGACGCAGCTCATTTCATCCAAGCAACCTTTTTGCCAGCTTCTCCTCCCTCCTTCCTATTGGGAGCACAACTGAAATTCATGGCCCCGACGCAATTCCACTCGACAATTCCACCGAGTTTCTATCCCAGGTTGGCGCGGATAGTAGTTCACAGTTGGCAGTTGCTGCTTGGCGCAGATAGAGGAAAATGGGGAAATATCTGCGGCATGATCAAACAAGGAGTGGAGGAGGTTCGGTGTCGGTGTCGGTGTCTTGATGACATTGCCGCCGCCGGCGGGAGGGCGCAAATTAAAGGGGCTTGTATATGTGTCTTGCGTCAAGAACCCCTCCGCACAATGAGAGAACAATTTCACCCTCCGTGTGTTTTTGCTCCCGCTCCAACGGAGAGACGAGATGGCCATTGAAATGGAAATCAAAATAGGAGGAAACAACAAGAAGACGTGGAGAAATATTCCGGAATTTGAGATAAGACTATAGAATTGATTGCTTAGATTGCAGGTGGCTCAATATATCTGTCCACCAGATGGGGAGGAAAAAACCCAAATACAATACCAAACGTCAATAGGCCTAAAGAATTAGTTGTGCAACTGTGATTCACCGAAAAGAGTTATAAAACTTTCACTTGCCAAAAAGGGTTAAATTTTACATAGTAAAGTGAAAGTTTTCACAGGAATACTACGAATAGCACAAACAAGACGATGGCATGGGGTTTAGAGCAGCCACTAAAATTCGTAAATTATTTGCCCATCATGATATGGGGCTATGGCGCAGGTGCGTCGCGCGTTTTATATATAAAGTATAACTTTACGCTATGCTTTTTATCTGCCTCGCCTCGCCTCGGCCATTTTGCTTCTTGGGCACCAAGTGCAGATATGTTGCAGAAACCAGCACGCAGCGTCGAGGAATGCCGCCAGCATGCCGCCCTTCGAAACCAGTAGCGCGTATTTCGTTGAGTTTACGACGTCGTCTGCAGCACGCCGTGCGGCTCCCCAGCGTTCGCTTCCCCATCGGCGCATGCTGCCAACAAGGAGCGCAACACGAAACAGGATCGATCCGCACGCAAGGTAGAAATGAAAAGAGGAAAATACGATCGCCGTAGACACGTGGTCCCCGCGGGCAGAGGGATGAAACTTCGTTTTCTACTCGACCTGTTTATTTTGTCGCTCCCCATTGGGCTATTGTTGTAAAATATGTCCTTTCCTACCACACCGCCCATGCCAATTAAGAATTGAACGTTGTAATCAATTTAGATATTACTTAAATACCCAACCAGCAAGTAAGCACGCAGAAGTTCTCCGATTTGAAACGTTAAAAAGAAATGTTTTTGATGGTTGGTGGGCCGTAAAAAAGGCTTCATTCATACATTCAACATCTGACGGCGTGGAATATTTTATTATACAATATATGACCCGGTTGATGATGTGTGCCAGTGTTTTTATTTATTATTTAGATTTTTATCGACACCGCAGCGCCAGCAGCGCGGCTATTATATTACCGCATTACGGTTATTGTTATTGCCATTATTGTGCAATTGAGACGTCGTCTTTGTGGTTTCTGTTTGATTTGTAATAAGAAAACCACATGTTTAACAACAAACAGAGAATATAAGTGTACAGCATACGAGTACTACAGCTAATGCGAGGTAATTTTCTTGTTCCCTCTTGTTACTTTTATCTCCTATCCCTTCGCTGCCGCTGTGTTTGTATGTTTACAATAACTTGAAACTATGGTTGATCGTCGGGAAGATTGGTATGTCTTCCATTCAGGCGGAACGTGCCCACCCCAACACGGAGGGAAGCAAAGCAATTGCGTCAAAAGCAATTGAACGGGGAAGCGAAGAGACGTGCGAATAACGCGCATGCCGAGACGGGCGGCCAATGATGATGATGATAGCCAGCTGTTTTCTCCTCCAAGGTGGTAATGAGATTGTTCTACCCTTAGACTCATTCCTCACCCAAGGATTACCGAAATAAATACAAACAAAACAAAATGCCTGCACGCCCTGCACGTTTCGATAACGGCGCGCTTTTAATTCCAAACGTGCTGCAAAATTGCAACGTTCTAAATTTAGTCGTAATTAAATATGGCGAGCCAGCAAGCAGAAAGCATGTTGCATGTTGCGTGCATGCCCCGTTTGGCGATAAATTACGATATAATCTCCAATAAGTTTCGTACTTAACGACTCGGACTGACCGCGCGGCCGGCTCTGACTATTTTTCTCGGCGCTGCTTTTTTTCTGCGCTTGTTTCCTTCTTCTTGCGCTTAGCGGCGTAAAGATACGGCCAACCAATGGGACGGACCTTCAATGAAGATTATAGAAGGATCGAGGACGAAGTTCTTTGCAGTGTCAGCATCACAAGCAGTGTGCTGTAGGGTACTGCGCGATTCGTTAAAATCGTCTCCTTCTTTTTTAAGTACGCATAAATGATTAATAAAATTTATGGGGAAGCAATTCGCGCGCGTTTTTTGCGCGGTGTGCGCACGTAACGAGTGCATAATCAACATAAAACCGCCGATTTTATTGCGTCCACGATGATGATGATGATGATGATGATGAGGCGTACATGTGTGCGTCTGTACATTACTTTGTGTTTTTATTTGTTAAGCACGTTCTTTGTTATATCAGAAACAGTACAGTTTTATCTTATCTATAGTGCAATTCAAGACTTATTAGAAGAAACGTTGTTTGTGTGCATTTTACAAGTATTCAAGTGTTTGATTCTATGTTCCAGGTAAATATTTGCGGCTAAAATTGTTGCAAGTACAATAGATTCGCATTATTTATGCATTGACCAACACGGCAGTTCCCCTTGGATGGGGTCCGTAAAGCGTTTATGTTTATTGAATTACACTGTTACGTCTAACGTTAATGACGTCCGAGTGCACTTACAACCCACGGCGTGCACAACACGAGCGCTCCCTTGGATGATGATGGTTACATGCCGCTGCGTGCACGAACGAAAGATGCAATTCGCCATTTGCTTGGATGGCATTAACGCTGCATGGAAGACGTTCGGTTCGCCGTCTCTCGTAAATACACTTTACCAGCAGATGCACACACGCGATCAGCGGAAGGCTATTTACTCAGTCGTTATCAGCATGCGTGTATCACGACACGCGCTTGCCGCCTATCACCGTTTATCAGTGGTGAATCTGCATAGTTTTCCACTGCTCAATTAATTTATAGCCCACACCAGTCTAGACACCGTGTGCTTTTTTTCAGAAGCCTTCAGTAATTTTGCTCACCATTTTTGTTTTCACCAATTATAAATTGTAACATACTAATGCTTGTTTGTTGTTGGATGTAAAAATTAAAAATATCGCATTTACATTTGCGTGAGATAAAAATGTCGATGTCAATATAAATAAATGTGAACTTTGCTATATATTACAATGATAATGGTTGTATTCCAAGGCTGGGTGGATTCACTAAATTGTTGCCAGCGCTTAATTAGATATGGACGGGTGAGTGAAGCAAGCACAGCAATGCTCGGAATGACTATAATGAGCATTTTTACGGAAGGTCCAAATACGCTAAACCAACAAACATGCAATTAAAATTAATGAACGAATAAATAACGCATGTATCCTACACCTCCTAAACGGCATACCCATACTAATTAAATCCCATGCATTATCAGTGGTGACAATAGAAAGGTAAGTGAAAATATTTTTGAAAAATGTGTGGCATTGCAGTGATGCTCTATAACTCTATATGTATAACGCGTAGATGAGATTTACATACATTTGTGGGTGTCGCATTAAAAATAGATTCGGAAAACGAGGCGAGAACCGACCAGTCATCGACATCGTAAATGCCTAAGCCGACTAACCCACGCACCTTTGGTGGTGGCATTGCAACCTTTAAATTCTCTTCTCGGCCTCTGCTTCAATGCTTGCTAGCTAGAAAACCAATAGAGTAAAGTACTCCGCAGCACTTTGCCGCGTAATTTACGATCGCCGATACGAACCAGTCTCACTACTAGCTCACCTCCACCATCAAGGTGGTGCGGTTGTGCTGCACCGGCTCTCGGGGATTATGTAAATGCCCTGCGTCCGTGCACGAACGTAAGCAACGAAATGTCGCGCATTCGTTGCGAGAGATAAAAATGAAATGCTATTCCCAGATATATGCATCAAAAAACAACAACACGCCGATTGAATTTATTCATTTCCATTAGAAACCTCACTTAAAATCGTTAATTGATCGTAAATGCCAAGTTGAAATAATGCAGATCGAACAAATTTCGGATTTATCCTTCAGAAATTCCTGCGGTAACGCTGCGCGCGGCATCTGGAAGCGAGCAGGCAAACTTCGGCAAGGATCAATTATGGCGGGGAGGACGAGAGGCCATTCGCCTGGCAGCGAGCGCGCGCGCACGCTGACGAGGATTGGTGCGCGAGGCACGCGGCCATTGCGCGGCGCGGGCGGGTACGCTCCGCATTCGGGGGTGCGGGCACCAATGAATAGCGCCCGACGGCGGTCGCCATAACCGTTTTGGGCCGGGCCGCCCGCATCCAGGCTCGGCGACCTTGATCCCGGACTGGTTTGGTTGGCCCGCTAGCAGATGCGTATCCTAGTAACCGTGCGCACACCGCGCGCATTTTCATCCAGAGAGAAGGAAGGAGATGCAGTACGAAATGGATGCTGTGCCAGCGCGTTTCCAAAATAAGTGATTTAAAAAGTTTTAATTAAAAAACCCAAAAAAATTCTATTTTAATTTAAATGTGTCAATTAAAAAAATATTTAAGTATTTATATACCCAAAATTTATGATGATACAAAATAGAAGGTTCAAAGTTGAATGCTTTAAGTATTGACAAAGCAGGTGTTAACGGTCGATTTTATTACCATCCTGCGTTTCATTCATCAATCCTTCGATGACGCGCGCGCGACGTAAACATTAACCGCGGTTGTTAAATGACGTCACACGGCCGAAGGAATGAACTTGAAATAATACGGCGCAGATGGTTGGAAACTCCCGCGTACCACACGCATCAGGTAGCTAACGGAAAGAAAACGCGGGTCATTAAGGCGGCGTTAAGGATGTGTGCACATCCTGGGCCGAATGATGCAAGGTTGCCTCTTACTCTTAAATAACGCCAAACGGTGTGCGACTGAGGCTGAGTGTGTGGTATGCGTGTACATACACACCAGTGCCACGCAGCACACAAAAGAGATTGATTGTGGATCTAGTAGCTCGAAATTGCCCCATAAACGGTTACTTTTATGCGTCGTAAACTTTTAAGAGTCAATGAAACACAGCGGGAGACGTCGCGCGTGCGGACGGACGCATCAAATCACGTCGCGACAGACAGCACAAGACATTCGGAGCCTTGCACAGATAACAGGCAAGAAATCATCTTCTGCACCTTGCTCCGGGGTTCCGGGTTCTTAGGGGTAATTGATCGCAAAGGGCAATCGATCAAAAAATGTTTCATGAATGAAACAATGAGAATGAATGACGAGACGCATATCAAACACCGCAAGGCAGTAGCCGTCATCCATCCATCCGCAAGAGAATAAATGTGGTGGTAGGTTACGTTTACGTTCGTTCGTTCGTTCCATTCGCAACCACACCCGCAACGTAAACGCCAGTTGAAGTAGTGAAGTGAGTGTGTTTTACGCCATTTTATGTCATGTTTCGGTGCTGGCGGTAGTACGTTTACGCGCTCGTAAACTCATTTTATTATGGCGATTATTATTATCGAAAGTTAACTCACACAAACATAATACACCGGAGACGAGCGTACAAAAAAAAACATGTCACAAACCACCACCCGATCACTTCATTATCGCTTGATGGCCTGACACCCGTCGATCGCAATAAAAATAGTATTCTCAGACTCACCCCATTGATTCTCCCCATTATTCATCGGCAGCTTGTTGATTTGTATCATCTGTAATCAAGAAATAATATAAATATTAATAACCTGCCCTTAAAAATAGATTTCAGTTAAGAAATAACCTTAAATACACTACAAGTAAGTAGTTGGTAGCAAGGATTAGCAGGATCTGAGTTAGTATTTAGTAGCATGCGACAGTCAACGGCCGCGCGTTGCTAAAAATACTAACACGCCAACGACTCATGCAATGAATACTGATTATCAAATAAGTCGTCTTTGCAACGAAAGTTACAAACGCCCCTGTTAACTAACTAACAACTTCCAGTTACTTTCAGTTCCACGAAGCGGCATGATAGTGACAGGCGATAATCATTGTCGAGATCAACGGGCGCACCAGCGACCTATTGTCATGCGCTCTAATTTTCCTCCTCGCCCAACCATCCCAAGTCATCCCGTTGCGGCGTGATGCGTTTAATGCCTCTCTACTGCCTGCCAGAAATAGTTTGCTGCCTTCAAATTCCGCTCTTTTGCGCAACTTGCGCGCGAATGCATCTGCATCGGAGCATGGATGCATCACACGAGTCAAAATTAATGTCCGGAGACATCCGCATTGTTTCCGTTCGTATTGTTTGCATTGTTTCGGACCAAAGTGAGGTTCGCTCAAGTTGTTCGCTCGAAAATTTACCCGGATCAAAACCGTTAGGTTTATTTATAAGGGTTGTAAATATTTCTCAAAAAAGGGTTGAATGCATTGAAAAGTTGCACAACTGTCCTTGGCAGTATATTGCGCAACTCCATAAATACTCAAAGAGGAGAAAAACTTCGCCGCACAAAAGAAATGTTTGGAAGGTCGAAGCGAAAACTATACGACGACACTATATCGATTGCATTTTCGGGGTCGTTCAATCACTTCGCCTCTATGTGTGGTTTTTTTTTCGTCTCCCGCTACTTGCGCACGAAGGCGGTGCCTTGAGGTTTATTTATAACCCTGTGGTGCGTCTTTCCATCCACATTCTTCGCCGCCTTCGCTTTTTTCGATGGAAACTAACGGAATCGAATTCCCCAAAGTCGAAAAGTCGACTGCTGCTTTCGATGAAAATATATCTTCACATGTAACAAATGTAGCGTTTTTGATTAGGCAAATTGATAACCGAGTCCTTTTGGCAACGTGACATGCATTAATGCAATGAAACAAGTAACGACTTTATTTCGGGGCGGCGGGGAAAAATATGGCCGGGCGCAGGAAAGCAATTAGCTACCGCTCGTGGTAATTTGTAATTTGCAAGGCGGCGGCGAGGCAGCGCAATACAATTTCGGCTTGCTGCCAGACGCGACATGAATATGATTACCGGGATGAAATGAAAGTTGCGCGCACGTTTCGCAATTAAAATAAAATTACAATCAAGTAAAAACGTGAGAATTTTTAATTGTGCGCACGCTTAATATGAATATTATACGAATGCAACTACACTACTTGAAGCGTCAAATCAAAAAGTTAAGCTCAGAGATAACTATCTAATATGATAAGTAAGTAATAAAGATCATATTTTTATAAAACGGACATTTTAATTACAAATTTCTTGAGAAATTCTTCATAATTATTCATTTAGTTATTCATTTATAAATATTTCATTCATTTTATAGGTGACTATCATATGTAATAAGTATAAAATTTTGTGTGCTTTTAAGGAAATGAAAAGCAAAGATTAGAAAAGGTAACAATACTCGTGTTTTATTATTAAGTAATTAGCAAGCATGCACAACACGTTGCTGTCGCAACATTGTGTCCACAAATAATACCCAAACCACGTTTACTTTGTAAATTCGCATTGTTCATTATGCAAATTGAAAACGATAAGGTCGATCGTGACGCCAAGTGAGTGTAGTCGCATCAGCGCAAATTCGCTTTGCTTACAAAGAAACACGTTCAGGAAATTATCTAATACAAATGTTGGCTACTAATAACCCAGTGGAGACCGACCATACATCCTTTCATAAACTTTGGTCATCAACGAAAACGTAAATTTCATCAACAGAGCCAAGTAATTAGATTAATTGTCTGTAATCTAATTGCCTGCGGTCCCTGGGAGAAAATTATAAACGCTCATCCTTATTATTTGCAATAAAATAAGTACTGCTAGTAAAGCTGTATCATCGGCGCCAAACATGAAAATGAATGGCAAAGATCAAGGCCTGATATACATCAATCACTAATTTATCAATATTTAGACACTTAACCATGTTATGCACATGTTTCAAGAAGGCAATAATTATATAAACATCATCAAAGATAAGTTTAATTAAACTTTCCCATGTCTGATTGCGCATAATATTTCATAACAATCACAATATTTATTTAATGCTCAAGTCAAGTCGTAATTCTAAGTATTGCTTTTCAATAAATCACCGATAAAATATAAATTGATTTGAAAGCAATGCGCAATGCGAGTCATAGGTCCCCAAAGACATAAATCCGAGGAAAAACGTCCGTCGATTGATTGATTTATGGCTGTTTATAATGAATTCAATTAACGAGCACTCGCGAGGAGAGTATATTGATCCTGGCATTGATTTTTCCAAGCAAGATCATCAATAAAATCAAATCGTCACGCCAAGCGGAATATTTAATTCGTATATCCAATGCGACACCTAATCGCCTCGCATGATGACCGTTTAACCAAAACTATGCGCGATTAAAAACGCATAAAAGCGCAACTGGAGCAACGGTATTCAGCCATTAAGTCATGTCAGTCAAATGAAAGCACAATCGTTTCAAACGGACGAACGTTGTGAATTTTATTATGTGATATTTTGCGCCCGTCTTTTTTTTTCCGCCGCTGCTTTTATTTCTTTTACGAGCACTTTGGCCAACGCATTCTCCGCATATTGAGCGTGCGTGTACGTCACTTTCGAGAGTTCTTTTACGAGCGCTTAAATACTTGACGAATTTTTTCATTTTCATTGTCACCTGTGTTGCGTGTTTGTGTGTGGGATATGCAAATTGAAACGAAACGGGTTTATTATTGCGGCGCGTATTAAACAAATTCCAAACATAACTAATTTAATGGCAACTTTTGCAACAAATTGATTTGCTAGGAAAACATACCAACGTTGTTGTTGTTGCTGATTTTTTTTTGGGGCGGCAAGAATTTCATTAGAGGCACACAAAGAAGCAGATAAGATCTGGGTGGCATTGCTTGGCGTTATCAGATGGTGTTCCGTGTACGCGACACGTTTTCTAAATAATTCCTAATCTATCCTTCCTATTCTCCCCCAGGTTAATAAGAAAGGTAATCCGTGTGGTCCCACGAGAGAGACCCGAGGAAAATAAATTGCGGATTAATAAAGACAAATGAAAGCCAAGCCAAGAACAATGCAGACAAAAGAAGGTAATCAAAACCTGATGCGCACCGCGAACGCGACGAGCAGATGCAAAAACGAAATAAATCCGGATTCAATTTGCGCCACCACTATGCCAATAGCACCGGCAGCAGCAGCAGCGTAGCTAAGGTGTGCTGATGGAAATCGACACCCTCTTGGCTGTGATGTGGAAAAGATTGTATGTGCAGCACAAAAGATGAAATGAAACGAAATGAAGATCGGCACACACGTTTTCTTTTGGCGCAGTGTGTGTGGGAGGCGTCTTCCAACCCCCCGGCGGCGGGTAAATTGCGAACGGAAAATTGGAAAAGTTTCAAAGTTGCCCCCCGCCACCCGCCACCGCGTGTGTGCATTACACTTACGCCCGCTCTCACCCTTCTTCTCCGCGCAAGGAATTCCCAGTTCCCAGCCGCTGCACGAAAAAATGAAGAAAGTGTGTATATATTCTTTCCCAGAATATAGATGGGAATAGAAATAGGAATATACGCTGCTGCTGGCAGACACCCACCGCCAACCGCCTCCGCATGTATGAATTCTATGCATTTTATAAAAGGAAGCCGGCATAATAAAAGCCGAGAAATTGGATGGCCGCCACCAAAAAGTTGCATTCGATCCAGCCATCCAGCCGCAACGCAGCCGCAGCGGAGGTGGAAAGTGAAAAGGAAACCTTCATCAAAACCTTTGGGGAGTTGGAGTTCCGATCCATACATACTACCCCGCCATTTGAAAATTACTTCGCGCAAAGTTTTCGCCGGAAAAGAATGATGGGTATTGATATCAAACGTGACCGATGAAAAACTGACGAAACTTAGCTCGATAAACTTTTTTAATCAAACCCCAAGCCTTATGCTGATGAAAATCCATCATATTTAAATCAACCAGATAAGGCGTGAGCTTAAGGCGCAGAGGAAATCGCATTTATTGCAAAGAAATCGAGACGAGGTCCAATTACGCGCGCGTAATTAGGTGCGTGGCGATTAAATACGTAGTTTATTGCGGACGGTGGCGGCGCGGCGAAACATCAAAACTGATGCGTTTTGCATATGCGATATGGTAAGTGCCAGAAATTTATGCATGCCGCAATTCTGGCCGCACGCAGGAAACATCAATATTATTAAAAACCCCGTACTCCGATTTATTTCCAAACAAATCACTATAGAATAGAAATTTATTATATTTATAGATACTTATATTATTGTCCGGAATGTCTCTATTATAAACAATAAAGTTTATATAAATTTATCGAGTTATAGAGAGAAAGAGCGAGTGCAGCACATGACATTAATGAAATGTAAATCAAACATGAACAGCGAATGTGCAATGGATAAACAAATAGATTGCATTGGCTTCGGCGAGGCGTATATAAATCATCATTAAGCGAGACATTTCCAATCGCTAGTCAATTAGCCGCGAGCGCTTGATCGTTGAATATTGTGATAGCCTAGCGCAAATAGCATTCGTGCGCTTTCGAGGCGCGCAACGAAAATAAATCGACGACGCCATGTGCGATATGATGGTTTACTCCACTTTATGATTAACACATCTCTATGATGTTCAAAATGCATCATTTGGGTAACACGTTTAAACAAATATAACTCGGATTTGTTTAAACTACTCCTTTTGGGGTATTACTAATATAATAAATAAATATTGGGAAATTCTTTTAATTAATCAACGGCGTTTGCCGCAAGTGTAGTTAGCTACACTTTAAAAAGATATTAATTAAGAATTTATTATCCGGAATACGCGCTTGCTATCAGAATGAATTCATAAAGAGCTATATAAAGAAATAAAACGTGTAATTTAATGTGGTCTGCATAATTTATTTCTAAAGCAAGTATATAATACATTCAATATCCTGTATTATATACTCGTAAATTATCCACTTTATTACAGGTTTCTTGTCGAAAAGAAACTTTAATTACTTGCCTCCAACACAACTCCGGCTCAACTTTAAATCCAATAATTGCCAATTATATTAAATATAATCTAAAATACTTACTTATATAAATAAGTATTGTTAAAGTTGATACTTGTGAGCAGTCGAACAATATCGACAATTTACGTCCTTTATTAGACCAGTTGTCAGAAGAAGCCGCATGGTACTTATTCCTCGTTCAGTATTCCGCCAATGCCGCATCATCTCCGCAGCCACCAACCGACAAAGTTAATGCCATACTTAATTGACGTGTTTCGCCTGCAGCGCATTTCGCTCGCACACCGTGCGCGGAATAGTAATCGCATCCCAAGTGCAATTCCGATGTGATTGCAAGTAAGAAATATTATCAAGGCTTACGCCAGCCAATATTGTAATAGGTTGGTTGGTAAGTGTGCTGTGGTGCTAAAGGGGCTGGACGGCAAAAAGGCGACAAATTCCCCTCCGCCTGCCCGTTTCATAATTTACTCGAGTTTATTAGACTTGCAAAAGCTGCAATGTCAAAGGAAGCAGCGAGGCACTAATATAATATACATACAATGGCGTCGACGATGTCTGGCTGAAGAATACAATAATGCAGAGCACGTTCTGCAATTTGCACTCTTCGCCATCGCATAATAAGCGAATTTCAACGATGAAGGCAAAGTTGAAATCAAATATTTAAACAATTACCGTGCTCTTTTGCCTACTTGATCTAATTGGATTGTTATTTACAGCTCCAAATATGTTGCGTGTGTGCTTAATTAAAAAATAAAAGCGCAGCTGGAATCCAATTAAGAATCCTTCATTAAACACACAAAAAGAGCAACCCTTTACTCCCCGAAAAACACCTGCTAGCGTTGCAAACACACAGCAGACAACGATTCATTCCATCCACTGTCGCAATAAAACCATTTGCAACCCGCGCGCGCGCTCGGGTGCAAAACGTTTAATAACCAGACAAACAATACAGTCATCCAGTGCCACACCTTGCAAACTGCACCCCCGAGCAATGGCCGGCAATTGCCGGATATTGGTCCAGGACTAGAAAACAAGCCGAATTAATTCAGTCCAAAAATTAAAACCCTCGCGCTGCAAAATGAAATTTCAACAGCAAACGCGAGCAGCATACAAAATACATGCATGCGACACTTGCCCTGCGCTGTAATTTTAACAAAAAGTTAATTAGTTAAAGAACAAGGGTAGCTTGCTAACTGGCTGATTTCGCATGCAACCGAGGGAGGGTGGTGCTTCAAAAATATGCATAACTAAATTAAACTAAACTAGGAAACTACTTCAACTTTAGATATTTTCATCCCGAACTAAAATAAAAGTAGGAAAACTCTAAGTAAGTCTAAATATTGATCAAATTCGAAATGCATCCTATTCTAATCCATCGTTCAACTCTAATCTCCAGCGGAATGACGGGGTAGGGCTTATAGACGAAAATAGATGTTTATCCACGCATGCCCCGAATGTGTTTGTTCTTTTGCCCGAAGGTAAACAGGTTCAAACCGATCGCCCTCGTCCCCAAATGCTCGAAACGCGAAATGAGGTAAACAAAGATGGAGGCCCGTGTCCGCCCTCGCGAGCCATGTTTGCGCTGCATCGCGGGGGCATGTGGCATGATGGCTATGCATGATGGTGGACACGAGGATAAATCCGGACCGGTTTTCGATCAAAACCGTAAATTTTCGGCTCGGAATCGCTCGGGGTTTAAGTGCAACGCATTTCATGCATTTCGAATTTTATCCATTTCGTTTGATAACACAACACAACACGTCCGCTTCCATATATTAAATAATTTCGATAAATATCGGGGGAGAGTGAAAAACAATCGATTTGAATGAAAACTGGGTCATGCAATGCACGAAACAATCCGATTCCCAAAACAATACACACGCATGGGCGATGTTGGCGCTGGCGTGCCGCTGCCACATTCGTGGTCGTGATGTAATGTGCGCTCATAAAACATGATTTTACGATCGCGTCATCGTCGAGACGGTCGACGTCGACGACACGCGCCCGGAAGAAGAGACACCAACCCACGCGAACGTCATCGCTATCTTTGTGTGTGTGTGTGTGTTTGTGGATGTTTTCAAGCCAAAGCCAAAAATCCGATAAGTATAAATTAAGTCATAGTCCTGCCTTCTTTCACAAACAAAAACCCCCACGAGTACACGATTTGCATGTTGATGTGCGCCAATCAAATGAAGGTCGTTCAATGACCATAATGAATTCGACCAAATTGAGTATTTATGGTTGTAATCACACCATAACAACACGGAATCCAATTAGAACCCATGGAATTAATGCTACTCACATTGGTACACGATCGTAAATAACTGGAACCATCACAAATTCATTCATTACTGTCTTGCTGTCTAATTAAACGGATGAACAGAGCGTAAACAATTAGGTGGGCACATCACAAGGCGCAAAATAGTCTTTTTTCACAGTGCACGCCGAGGCAACCCGCAAGAAACTGACTGGTGTTCATCATCATAGCCGCATGCCGAATTTCGGTTGCATCATCCGGCTATAACCCCTTTTTCTACACACAAACCAAAACATGACCACCAACATGACCACCGCGGGCAGAGAAAAGGGACCGGAAAATATAAAAATTCATTTCGAACAAGAATAACCGACGCCATACAATCCATACAATAAACATAAATTTTTAGGTGCGTTGCGTAAGTGCAGAGGGTTGGTTGCGATTCAAGGTTTGCTCATTTCTTCTCTCTTCTCTCGTCGATAGGGCGCTGTAAAATTTATATTCATGTTGCGTTACTTATGAATACCTCTCTTTGGGGATTCTTAAAAAACACGTGTATACAACAAGATAAACTAGAATAGTAAAACGAAGGACCTTGGAAAGAGGTGTTGCGTAATAAAAATATTGATTGCGAAAGTGAAGGTGTAGTGCAGGACAATAGCAGGTACAACAACGAAAAAGGGTTGGCACCGGTGGACTTTCGCTTTTCGTTAATTTCACCTTGCGTCACGTCACGATAGAAATTTAGTTACCAAAAAACCGCGGTCCAGGGTCGACACGCCAACCCACTTGGCTGCTCCGCGTCCGCTATTAATGTGGACGGCAAGGTTAATCGCTAATGTGTCGTGAGTGATTTATCTGTTCTCTGCTAAGTGCTCGGTATGTCTAAATTTAGCGCGAACGACAAAAAATAACACAATCTTCCAAAGAGTTCCTTGATCTTTCTCTGGAATAACACCAATGGGGACGGACGAAGAAGATACAAGCGAAAAAATAAACCGTCAGTAGCTAGCGTACACGTTGCCAAAAATAAGTGAATAACAGGGACGTGCGCTTATGAATAATAAACAGATATTTTTCGGCTTGGTAACACGACGACGGCGGCGCGGAGATAAAGAGATAACATCGGAGCCGACAGCACATGAATATTCCAGCGCAAAGTTCAGTAAAAAGTTCAGAAAATCACATGTGTGCAAAAACAGGTTCACATTTTAAATTCAAATTTCGCTAGTCAACCAATAATCGCGAATTCTTGCAACACTCGCTAGGAAGAGAAGGAATAATCCAATAATGCCGCCAGAGGGTTGGTTGCATTCGCGGCCATCAGACGTCTAATACCAAACCGTTTGATATTAAAGTTGCAAGACGGTACACGCGCCGAAAGCGAAATGCTGTTCTGTTCAAAGATTCAAGCGCGCCAACGTTTTTGCATCCTCGGGGGGAATGCCTGTCGGGGGGACACCAGACGGACAATAATACGTCCCAATAGACAGCGGCGAAATGAAAATTGTTTTCCGCTCCATGCAAAAAAAAAACCACAAATTGCTCAAAAACTGGTAAGTAAGCAAACTAATCAATCAGCTTTTGGTAGCAAAATGAGTAATATTTGAATCAAAGCCCCGAATTACTTCTTGCTCCATACCGCTCACGTCCACGTGCAAAGCTTATTTCGGTATCGTTCAGCAAATATACGACAGCCATCATAACATAAACAACGTCTCCCTCCAGCAAGGAGAAATCGCGCACCGGATTCGCCAGCGTGTGCGCCAGACGTGACAAAAGTCCATTTTCCAGAAACACAGAAAAGCGCCGACGTTGTGACTTTTGCCAAAATAGGCCTCCATCGCACATTGTATCAAATGTTACCATGCAACGCAAATGAAAAAATACTGTTTTTTTTACACGAGAATATTATAACTAACTGCCTACATTGTGTTACCATCCGGCATCAAAAACAATGCAATATGGAAACTGCAAATTGCGCGCCACGTTTCGCGATTGTTTCTGTTTGTTTTACTAGTTATGTTTGTGTTTGCACTGCGGGCGTTGTGCGTTCCGTACGTGCGCGCTTATTGATTTAATCCGGCAACTAGACGTGACAAACACGCCCGCGTGCCGGATAATGAGAGACACACGGCGCGACGTGTCTGCAAAATTAAGCGCGATGGCAAAAATGAAGAAATTACATCCAAGAAACATCCTTGGACGCGCGCACATGCAGACGCTATTTAACGATTCCGCCGACGTAGCGACGTGTCTTCCCTCTTCCAATCAAACTTTGGCCATTAATAAATTTCAGTAGACTATTAATTCCTGGACCCGGCAATCTCTTCGGGTAATGACTTTCTTAATGCACACACCCTAATACCAATCATCTTGTTCGACACGACGCTAGCTAGCCATTTGCATGCACATGCAGTAGAGTAATGTAACCGAATCTTGTCATCATCTCGGATGAGACACCACCAAAACAAGCAGTGTTTGATGACGATGCGAAATGCGCTTCGTGAGGAAAATGCCCTCGTCGTTTACAAGCAAAACGCTTTCCACGTGCACTGATGCAAGACGACCGCACACATAGTCGACCTTTACGATTACTTTACGTTGATTTAGTAATTTCGCTCCGATGCATTAATTCCGTTGCATCGGCTATCTATGTGCTAAGCTTATTCAAAATTTGGGCGTTACGGATAAAAAACTGGCGAAACTTTACCAAATACCGCAGCCAACGTAGGTACGGGGCACGTTTCGAGTGGAGAGTTTAAAACGAAGTCAATTTTGACGCGATGCGCAATTCGCATGCAGCCAGCGAGTGCGCCACAGCGCGAGCCTTGTTGGAGGTCGGTAAATGCTAATGCCAGCAGACTCCTGGTCTGGTTGCTATCATCCGGTTGTATCGCCCAAACCCGCCCTGTTGTTGAATATATATGAAACAGTCTGAACTTTATGCAAATTGGAACAATGCACAAGTTGCAATGCAGTCCAGCAATATCCCAAAAACCGGCAACCTGGGATCTGGGGGAATACCTCTCACTACTCTGCCGTGTCACATAATTTCGATTCGCTGTAATTAAGGCGCTCGTCTAATTAGCAGCCGCGCATAATTTCCAATATCTGCTTGGCGTATATTATATTCGATTAGTTTGGGCGTCAGCATCGTAAACTGGTAAAGGATAAACAAGGACGCGAGTCCGCGTAGCAGTCGATAGGACGCGCCCGCGGCCAGAGGTAGTGGGGGCGCATTGGCGCCATGATGGCGCATTTCTGAGTGTGGCGGGGGGCAGCATTTTGGTGGGGGCGTAATATTGATAAAATCCTATGTTAGTGAATGTGCGCCCCATCTGTTGGCGCCATCGCCAACTCGTCAGTCCTGCGCCAGGCACGATCCTGGCCGCACACGTTCATCATCCGACGGATTGCAATCGAGCGTGGAAAAAAACTTAAATTTAGGGAAAAATGAATGCGATGAGCGCGCAGACAATGTCGCCAGCTGCTGCTGCTGCTGCTGCTGGCTTCATGCAAGCGAGGAGAATGAAATGTAATAACTCTCGCGCTGCGCTCGAAGTTTAATAAGTTTCTCGACGCCCCCGAAAAGTTCTTATATTCAAAATTTCGCCTATCCTAGAGGAATGAATTTCCGCGCCGGCGTGAACTTATCAACTTTATCACTTTAATAAGGCTAATTGGTATCGTTGGCGGAATGGATGGATGGCAGAGCGACGAGTGTGATCTTATTACAAATTGTAAAACTCCGTCCGCTTTTATCATAGTACGCGTATAATACTTACAAGATGTGTCTTGTTATGTCTAGCGATTTATGTTGATGTTCTGTCACCGTCATCACATTAACAATACTTATTTAGTAGAAAAACATATGCGACGTAAATATATTTCAGTCAAAAATCAAAAAGAAGACCACTTCGGTGAATTGGCTAACATCAACCCTTTGTTTAAACTCAACGCCCCCTTCATCTCTCCTCATTTTCTTAGCCAGCAGGCAATTTAATCAAGTAAAAAATGCGTGCGCCGCTATCATGAAGAAGGAGGGACGTCGGGGGGTAATTTACTTCCGCTTTTAAAAGCAACCCCTTTTACTCTTGCATGCCCCGTTGCAATCTCGTGATCTACGCTGATGACTGCCTGACTGACCGGAAGCGGGAGATGCGGCCGGGTTTCTCATCCACACAAAGTGCATGTTCGCAAGTTACTGCGTGATATTTTAAGAGAGCGCAACGCAACCGCACCCTTGCGCAAAGGACGAAAGAAGTCGATTAGCGCCAACAGTCGGAGAAATACGCAACTATAAGGACCTGAGCCTTAAGAACCCCCCGGACGGTTGCAGCATCTTTTACCTGTTGCTCACGCGCGCGCCTATCTCTTATTCTTTTGCTTTGCCATCCCGCCTCTCAACGCTATGACACTAAATAACCCGCCCACGCTCCTTTTCTTCCGAACTCCCAATTGAGTATTCACAACACGTCGGGTTGCGGTTGTGGTTGTGGTTGGTGTGAATTTATTCTCCGCCATTTCAACTACTTCAACTACTTAATTAATATTAAAGTAGCACTAGCGCTTGGGCTTGGACTGGCCGATCCATACTTGTGCACTATGACCTCGTAATCGTACTGTATGAGTACTCTCGCGCGCGAGCGAGGCCTTGCGCAGTCGTCATGGCTCGCCGCGTAAATAACAACAATACTTAATTTTCAATAATAATCATCATATGAATGGAGCGAGCGCTATGTAGCGCGCAGAGTGAGTGCATTTGCTTCGTCACGCGAGGCACTACTCGCTCATTAACTCAACTCTGGCGTCGACGTCGGTTTGACTCTCGCATGCAAACGCCATGCCTTGCATGTGTGCGTAATTGATAAAGTTGGGCTTAATTATGCATGCGGCTCAGAATCAGCCAGTGTATGCTGCTGCTGCTGCTGCTGCTGCTGGTGCAGAAGGACGCGAGCGTATAGCGTTGCGGCGCGTGACCGTGCGAGAAGGACGCACATCCTGCCGCTCTGGAGGGGTCGGAAACTGGAGAGTTTCACACGAGATGGCGTCCGCTGTACCAAAACGCTCCTTGTTCGTTCCGCGGCGACGGATCGATAAGATCCTTCTTCAGTCGAGTGCACAAGTGCACGACGCGGCGTTTGGATTTCCTCCCGCACGCAGTCGCCGCATGAAATACATAAAGTATACAAGTGGAAGAAAGATGTATATAAGGTATTCGAAGAACCGAAAAAGAGAAACTTTGGGCTCTATGACTGATGGCCGAAGAAAAAAAAAGGGTTTTTCTTTTGTAGATGAAAAGAAGAATAGCCATTGGATGAAAAAATCGCGTTCGGGTTGGGCAAAAAAAAACCCAGGTTATAAATCATCCAACAACAAGCAAACAGATGCTGTACTTCTTGGAATTTTTTTTCTTCAAATTTAAACATGTTGGATGATTTTTGTCTGTGCAATCTACGCGAGTAATGCAAGTTAAATAC
>JARJDR010002895.1:0-13444 GCA_030264135.1 Myllaena sp. GC000078
AATAACTAGATATGGCAAAATATTGATATTTACAAATTTAAAATGATAAATATGTAAATACATAAAAAATATAAGTATTTACTTATATAGTTTCATAGACGATTGATGAAACAGGTTGACGAACAAGCGGTAATGACAAATGTAAGCTGTTGATAATTGTATTAATTATCACACGTATAATTAATGGAACATGCTTAGGACAATTCATTTCTGCTTGCTACCTGAACAAGAAAGCCCCAACTCTATCTATGCAGATTTCTTTCTCTGCTGTGATGCAATGTACGAGAAGAATACACAACATATTATTGTAAACGAAAAACTAATGTGGTAAAAGAAAACTTGCAAATGATGACTAATAAACTTACTGTTTTATAAAACACTAACCATCTAACAACTAATTATACAAAAACATTTTTGTATGTCTGGTAATAATTTTAACATCGGGGTTTATTAGCTTTTGGGATAATCGCCTAATTGAAACCCTATTAAGCACCAAATATTTTACCGATAATATGTGCACATAATTAGTGCGCGCATAATTAAATTACATCCGCCGCATTATGTCGCAACTCATATCACAATCGATAGCTACCTCTTTCAAAATTTCGGTCATCCCATGCGTACTTCTGCGGTTAATCACAAATTGAAAGTAATCCAATCGCATTGCGCAATCATGAGTTTTGCATAATGCAAATCCATATCGCCAATCATCTCTCTATAGGTGACGCACGCGCTGCCGTGAATTTATGAATATTCCATAGTGATGTGTTCGTTAAATTTCATTTTAATTGCAACAATCAGTTGCGATTGCGTTTTGTAATTATCACTTAATGCGCGCGCGACATATATTCGTCATTAATAATCAATGCAGCGCCCGGTCGTGGAGTCATCGGGACGACCTTTATGAATTCGCAATGAGTTGATTGCATTAGGGCTAATTGGACAAAGACTGATTAGAGAAATGACCGACCGACGATTACGTGAGTTGAATTCTTTCATAAATATCTCATGTTTTGTTTTACCTAGAATAAAGTTCAATTCCTACATACGAATAATATTTATTACTAGAGTAGTAGATAACATTTGTACTACATAATATTGTTTTTCACATGAATGATAGTTTATAATAATAGCTTTGTTGTACGAAAATAGCATGACATGTGCGCGAATGCCATGTAAATTCCAAACAAGGTCATTTAAATAAACCTAGTAAATCAAAATTTTTTCATGCATTTAGATAGCAATTAAAGTTGTGTATTGTTCATTAGATTACAAATAATATGAGCATATGCATATACTCAGTTTGGTTTCGTAGTTAATCGTTCGCTTTATTGTTTAACTTCAAATAAAAAAAATTCTCTATTTGTTGATTAATATTATGGTTGCTTGATGCCTTCCGCGAGATATATTGCAAATAAGATTGTATGTAGTGCTATTAATGTTGCTGTGTATTTGCATTAAGTATCTGGAAATTAATCACTCGCATGGGATGTTTATGTTTATGTGCAAGTTGTGCATGCATTGACGTAAGATATTAATCAATAACAAATTACGATGATTCGCAAAACATTAATGGAGTCACACAACAGGTACTACGTCATCTGTAATCCAAAGTTCACATCAAACATCAACAGCAATGAAGTTTAAAGCCACTTCAAGTCAATCAAAATATTATGTTGCTCGGATCCATCTTTTTCCATTCATGCCATTGAAACGTAAATTAGGTGTTTGGCGTAATTAAATCAACCTAAATTTCATTCCTCAAAGAAAGTACCTATTCAAATTCAAGCTACATAACACTTTTAAATGAAATAAGAACACATGAACTAAATTTAATTATGCAAATACATTCGCAATGTCTTCCAATTTAAAGTAGAGAAATGGTAAGAAAAGAATAAACAATAACATAACGGTAAAATCAACGCATACAATGCAAATCAGCGACAGCGACAGTATTCGATAAGCAGCTTTTGTTATTGTGGTTTACCTGTTATCACTTTACATGTACATGTATATCATTATCATGTAAATCGCAAAACGTTATACTAGCTGATTCCATAAAGTGCACGCTGGAATTAACCCATAAACAGGGAATGAGCACTAATGCATATCTCGTAATATGTTCGATTGTCTTGCGACATCAATAGTCCGTTCAATTTGACACCTTATAATTAATGGCATTTTTAACAGTTGGCCCAAATTGCATCGCTTGTCGGCGATACAGATATAATGTGTGAACTAGTTTTTGGTGAGACGTTATTTCCCTGAATCTACACCAATCCAATCAATAGTTTATGGTAAGAAATAATGAACTAACTAAAAATCCGAAATGATTAAAGTTCAAACTTCACCAATTATGTAGTAAAAAGTAGGTACTTAAATAAATGTAATTCTTCAAAATTAGGTATTAGCCAAGCTCTAACCTTTATAATTACAAAAAGCAGATTAAAGCAATATTATTGCCCGGCATCTCCTTTCATTACGATAGACTTTTTATTTGCAATTTTTATTTCTCGTGCTTGCTAAGTAATTGGCGCCTAACTCTAAAGATCAATGTATCGCGTGATGTACCAACCATTATTTATAATTATCCACATTTAACCACTTACCTTAGTCTAAAAATAACAGGGGAAAAAACAAGGATACTAATTAAAACGAACACAGCTTATAGATAAATAATATTTATTAATTAACGTAATCAATACGGTATCTATGATGCATAGTTCAGAGATATTGATAGTACATAATACATAATTATAATGCATGAAAAAGTACAGAAGGTGTCTTCCATTCGCCCATTGATTACTTATAATTTACACTTTACCGAATCGAATTTTGTATGTGCATAAATTCATCAGTGTAATGCTGCTTTTCGACGAAAACAATACAAATCAACTAAATATCCCAGTATAAATCACAATAATTTCCTTCATTCACCTTACTACCCATAAACATGCCGAATAAACACCAAATTTATAACAATTACTATAATTAAATTATGGGTACAGTCTTTAATAATATAAAGTATAAAGACTTAGTTTAGTCTCTATCCGATTAATCTTGTACAGATAATATTTACTTTTACTTCCGTGATTGATTTTCGATTTGGTAATTTTCTAAAACAATATTCAGCTGATGTCATGTTGAGTTACAAAACTAACTTTTTCATTATAAACCTCATAATGGTTATATTTATAATTATTATAACTCTTTCAAAGTAGGTACTCAACGTTTAATTTTGCATATAAATCTGATATCATTTGTACAGGTCTCATTTAATTTGTATGATTAACTTGTACATTGTTGCTGTGCATTATCAGATATAATTGATAATCGTTATTATTCTTGTTTTTTTTTCGTCGCTCACTATCTTCATACTTGAAGCGTATGACGCATGTTTGCAGTATATTCCTCTTATCAATGTATTATCAGTCGCCGTTTACAATACGTGTTCATTCTTTTCTACTTTTAGTTGTTATAAAATTTGTAATAAATTACAAAAATTTCACAGTTGATTAGTACATAGAATGTACGTACAACAATCAGTTCCAGTTTTGTGTCTTTTCCGTTTCGTTATGCTTATCAACCCGTTCGCATATATGTGCTTTTGTACAATACAAACTCTCCGTATTCCATCTATTTGAAAGACTATAAAATTTGATTACGTGTTATGATGGATTGAACGTTTCTGCGCTTCGTAATTGTCTATAATTCAATTGATTGTATGAAAGATTAGAAAACGGCTTGGCTATCCTACATCCAGAATGCTGCAATGTGACATTATTAAAGTTTTTCATTGGAAATAAAGTGCGTCGTCGCATATTACAACAAACACCAATAATAATAATAGACATTCGAGAGTTGCATTCCGATTTAACCCAAGATTGCGTAATATGTTTTTATCACGCATGTCGCACAAGTTATTTACCATTACTTAATGCATATTTAAGTAGTGTGAAGTAATCAGTGCAAGATTTCATCACTGTCGTTGTTTTTGCTTCCGAGTTGTTTTTCTACATGAAAATAATTGCTATAAATAAATTTCACAAAGGACTAAAAATTTGCAAGTGGCATATATTTAAAATCAAGGATGTGTTGTTTTTCTTTTTGCTAGCAACGTGTTTATCTCTACAAATGCAATTGTAAGTCCTCCAAGCACGCATCTCGTAAGTTTAATTCGCGATTTCAATGATCATAACAACCGGCGGGAGACACAGCTAGTTTAAACTGCCTGGGCTGTCATCGGATGTATAATAATACGATAGCAATCTGTTTGTAAACTATCTGAAATTGCACAATAATTGCATTCTAGTATACGACAGTCCTTGTGGACAACATAATCACGGGAAAGTCAATAAAACAATGAAATAAGTACATATAGTAAACACAGTGTTTGAAATTTGCACTGATTTGCACTGTCTTTTCTGTATTTATTGCCGTTTACAAACGAATTGAATATCTATCGCTCTTATGGAATCGAATCTTATTTGAGCCTTGACTTCGTAAGCAAAATTTTACACCGGTTAAAGTACGTTAAGCATTTAATTGATTAATATAATAACATATTCCGCGTCATATACAACTAAATTTTCTTAGCATATATTATATGTAATTAATAACTTCATGTTCCGTCGCATCATAATATCAGTTTAAAACAAATAATTAAGCATTATTAATTGTATATATGTGTATGTATAATATGTACAGTCCATTTTTTCTACGGGCTACAATTTTATCCCTTATCAGTCTTTGGTACAGTTTGCGTTTGTTTCGTTTCGGTTGCATTTGCGTTATTATAATTTTTGTTATTTACGTTCATTTGCATATTTTCGCATGGAAAATACATCAATAACAATTCAGTTAATAACAGACAACAGACACAAACCGGATTGAAAATATCGTGTTATCTTTTTTGCTTCGGGTAAAAGTTTTGCTATTTTTGTCCGCCGCGCAGCAGAGCTTATGCAAAATAATACCAAATCGGAATAATAATTTCATCGTTAACCTTCATATAACAAGATTTATACATATTTTCCTCCATAACAATTATCATAAATTTGGCAAACAATTTTCTTCCCGGCTATTCGATTTGCAATTAAATCGAAAAACGCGAAAAATTAAATCACATAGCATTCAATCAATTCGTGCATAACGCGGAACAAATCAAACACGCTCCACCACCCATTCATAGTTCTCTTTATATGGCGACTTATAATTTAATAATATTCGCGAGTTGATTTGTTAATGTAACAAATAATAACTCGCGTGGATATAAATAAATTAGTGAGACAATAAATTAATTTGCAAAATATACAAACGCTTCATATCTCGCGATGATTGAAGGAGAAGGAAAAGAAAAATGATAAAAGTAAAACCTGCACGATCCCATATACCCATTACAGACGGGATTTAGTTATTGTTGGGCGACTGACAGAGCGATTGCAGTACGTCTTCGTACTTCCGTATGTCCGACTCGAAGTTCTCCAACTGCTGCGTCAGATCGGGCACCTGCTCGGCAAGCGGCGGCATTTCGGAAAACGTCTTCAGCGGCGGCGCCGTCTGCCACTCGCGATAGATTTCGCCCAGCTCGCTGTTCGCGTTCGTACTCGCGAAGGGTGTTTTCTGCAAATAACAAACACCAACATTTCAACTAACAACTCAATTCAAAAATATCTAATTTAAAAAAATTGAATTGGTAATAAGCGGAAACAATGGAGTTAAAATGAATCATTACATGCAGCCATAGCAATTAATATTTCTATTATTATTACCACATATCTATAAGGACAATTAAACTTTTCCATTTTAGTACTATAGCTATAGCTTGGACAAAGTTAATATTTGGTCACGTTCGTTACTCTTTATTACATATGACGTTATTACGTAAAGTCGTGCGCAACACGGCAAATTGAATCGTAAATTGCGCTGCGATGCCCACTGGTGGTACGCAAACTGTCGCATCGTGACGAGGACGACACGCATTATATTCGCGATGTGGCTGAGACGGAGGAGGAGAACAGTGTTTCCCTCCTCCGCGACGCTGATGGCGCCAAGCGCACTTATTCTCATTCTCTCTCGCGCGCGCGGGATTCATAAATGGCTAATAATAACCTTCCATGTATTCGCTGTATGTCCTGACCTTGCTCAGGGTCATCGGCGTCTATTTTTTTCCCTTTCCCGGCCTCGCTGGTATTTTTCAAATTTCTAACAACTCTCATCCCAACAGTATCAAATCAACAAACCTACACATATATGTTTCCCATCTGTGTAATAGTTGATGGGGAGCCTAATTATGTAGATGGTAGTTGTAAATAGTACTTATCGAATTAGGTTGTTTTTGTAAACACATTCGAGTTCAACAGCGATAACACGTGAAATTCGATACGAAAATAATGCGCTCGATATCGATTACCACCACGCTGCGCCGCGGGTGTTGAATAATTAAATTCTCACGAAAAAAATTCGAAGTTCATAACAATCGGTGAAACTCTATTTATTCCGCGAAGTCATAGATGTGCACGTGATCGCGAGTGCGCTCACGATGAAAGGTGACACATTTGCATACGCGTAACGAAAGTGGATTGACGCAGTCGTATTTAAATTTCGATGTTTGTCCCGTGATGCAGCAGAAACAAGAAGCACATAACGTTATTTTTTCTTCTCTCAATTTAAAACATCATCCTTCACCCAAAAATTATCCTTCGCAGCGTTCAACTACTCGCGTGATCATGCATTAACCAACTATCTAGTCAACAACATCAACTACGCTAATACTCGACCAAACGTGTTTAACACACTTAAATCACACTTGTCTTCTGATTCATTGACTTTGCAATGACCTTAATAAAAACATCAAGTCCAAGCAGAAATTAGCAAATGCAGAGAATGTGTGTGTGAGAGAGTATTAAATAAATAAACATGCAAGCATTCAATACGGATAATTTACCAATTCTACCATAATGAAATCGTCTTTGAGCGTTGACATCATCGGCGTGAAGCGATTGCGCGCCAGCGACGAGAGATTCACGCCGGGCGGCGTCGAACCCGCCGAACTGCCCGTGGAATTTCCGTTCTTATCCTCCTCCGGCTTAATGGTGGTCGTTGAGTCGTTGACGTCATCGGCGTGCACACCGCTCCGTTTATCATCGTCCTCTTCGTCGTCCTCGTTGTCCTCCTCGTCGCCGTCCGAATGCAGCTTAAGACGCTCATCGAAGAGTTTCGTGTAGGGAATTTCGGGAATAATGAACTCTGGCATTGGATACTGGGACTTGCTTTGCTTATTCCCATTATTTGTTGCAGCAAATGCGCCGATTTTCATCGTATTTCCCAAGGATGCAATATTTTCCTCACTGTAACAAATAAAAAAACATATTTCATTGAGATTTAATTTTGAAATCGAACCCATGCGAGATTCATCTGAATGAATCATATGAATTATGCAATTAAAAACGGTGTTGGTACCAACATGGTAACAGTAAGCGGCTATCTATAAATAGAATCGCATCTCGCGTTCAAATACTACTAGTGACGTCGGCAAAATATCCACATGTAAAAAACACCGTAAAAAGAATAATTAGAAAGTTCGCCGCAAGTTCTTGGCGGCATTCTCAAGGCCGACGCTCGCATATCCGATTCAAGTATCCAAAGAAATCGCTGAATTGAATGGAATGGTGGAATGGAACGAACGCTGATTATAAATCTTTGCATTAACACAACTTCCAGACGGTCCACAGAGTTACCGAAGTCGCATAGAAAAGGCTTTCACGCGGCTTTTAATTTTATCCTACATTGTAATATTCAAATCCATATCAAACGGATAAAGAAAAATATTTCCAATCAAAGGTGCTTCCTATTTCAATTTCAAGAATAATATGAAATCTGTGTTCAGATTAACTAAATCAATTATTGTAACTAAAAAAATGAAACCTATTTAAATAAAACCAGAAAGTAGCTGATTAGCATTCTACCTACAATATGTAAAAAACGCGCTACTAATCCAGGCGGCTTATCGATTGAATTAATAAATCGCGAAAACCACGCAACATGTGCGCAACTTTCGAACTGTCCACCTATACGTTTATGCGGGTAGGCGTTGAAACATAAAACCATAGGAGCAAATTTCTCAGTAGACATAAAATAGGCTTATATAAACTATTTTTAGCAATCACAGAAGCGCGTCGAATTATGGTAAACTACGCAAACAAATACAACAAATAATGACGGGCAGAGCATCGGAAGCACGTCATTCATGGATATCTGCATAAATATTAACGGTCATGTGCTTCATGCCCACGCGATTTCCCGTCTGGTTTTTCGTCATTGTTGCACAAGCAAGCGGCGGACAGTCGGCCGGCGTCCGACCAATTAGAACGCAGCAGCATGGGCGTATTGATAAAAATAACTATTATTTATATAGCGGAACAGCATTGCGCGATGGCGCCGAAATCTAATACGCGCGTACTCGATAAAACGCCAGACGACACTTACTTCATTCTGAGTATTATTAATAACACACACTAAAATTGCGCTATCTATGACCGTCTGTAAATAGCAAAGACAATTGTAATTGGTGCCAATTTTCACAGCTGAAAGTTGGCAAAAGTTCAATTTTTTGCAATATTGCTAAGTCAATTAATAGCTACCCGGCTTGCAACAAAATACATAGGAATGTTTAGTAGTCGACTGGATTGTCTTTAGCCTCCGCGCAATAAGTGCGGATGTCTGGTTTTTCCTGCATTTTTGCTTGCATGCGAATCAAGGTAGACGAGTTTAGCGCAGTTTGCATTTACTCACAGGCGCCTACGCGGCGCATACGTAGTATAACGACGTCACAGTCACAATTTGACTTTAACCAAGCGCATAGCAGTAATCATTGTGCAAGTCACAACCAGTCACCGCAATCATATCCATCCGCTCGTCAATGTTTATGCATTTATGCATGAAATTTAATAAAATACACATAAAGTCTTCTTATAATGTTGCCTTCAATCTACAGATTCACACAGATCCACAGATTCTTATTCACTTTCCATTCCGTTTAAAGTATGTAAAATGCATCCACATGGACTTTAGTTCAGTGAACATTGTCATACGAGTGAAGGTACGACGTAGTTAAATTCTATAAATTATGATGGGGCGGTCGTAGTCGCGTTATTAATTATATTGAAAGGTTCAGTGTTGCCGTGAAACAGACAACTTTCCATTTTACTTTTACCCGAAAAGACACGCGCCGCTCATAGCAAGCAGGAAGACGTGCGAGGTACGTGGCACATCGTCGAGGACGAAGAGTGGGCGGCGAAACTTTATATGCAAATTGCATATGAAGAAAGGCATTGATCGCCTGGCTATCAATGAAAAACGCAAATGAAAGTCATGGATTACAACTTTTACATTTCTCGTATATTTTGCACGAATGAATAAATTCATTAAAATTATTAACTCGCGATTATATCGACAATTTACGTTCGACGATGGTGATGATGATAGAAATTGCATAAATCTCTTCTTGACGACTTTCTATCAATTACGAAGATGTCTGTCAATCGCTAATTTCTCAGCGAGTGCTTCGTGTGAAATCCGAATATAATAAAATCTACGATTTCCTGCTTTTCCCTCTAATTATGTCATCGTCATCCTCTGACTGTAACATGTTGCATTCTAATCATTAAAATCTATCTATCATTAGCGCAAATCAAATAAACTGTTATTACGTGCAACGAGTTCATACATGATGATTATAATATCATTAAGCTGAATGTTACACTTATTACACATGTCGTAACGTGTTGTATAATACGTTATAATCAAAAAAAGTAAAGTTAGATAAGTAATCAATGAACGTGTCTAAATAGACTCGCTATTTTCTTCGGAATTGAGAACAAAAAGATTTGCAATTAATTACTCATATGAAGGGAATATCATGTTGTTTACTTCAGATTCCAGCAAAAGAAGCGACACAATACCAGATGTAATTAGCCGTGTGCGCGTAAACATGTTTGTTACCATACAATTTCCTATTTTCGGCAACAATTACCATTTCGTGACGCATTCTTTAAAAGTTTTATGCTATTTTTAACAACACATGCAATAAGAATAATGGAATTAAAAATAAATATTGATGAAGAAAAAATAATGAACTATAAACCGTCGTCCTGTTGCTTGCATTGCCACACAATACCTGCACCAATGACAATCATAACTTTTAATTAAACGATAAAAATTCCTAATTAGATAAACCTGCATTAGGAAACGTCGTGTTTCTCAAGCATAGTAAATTACAATTAACAGTACTACTTACTTTTGTTTGTATCGCATATTCCGCGGGCTCAGGTTCGTATTGAAGTGGTCGCTCTTCAGCATGATGGAATCTTCGCCGCTCTCCGTTGGCGAAATGGCGAGCACGGTGCGATAAGCCACCGTCAGCTGGATGGTACCAATGGGCGTGCAGATTTGACCAACGCGACATTGCTTGAATTTATCCCCGAGATGATGCGTTTGCAGTGCACCCAAATAAATACGATAGCAGATCACGTATGAGCCATCGTTGGCTTGCCGCCGCGACAGTTTATACGCGGGCGTGACCCGCGTAACGGACACGAGCGATTTTAAAAGAATACCCATACGATTGTATACCGTATGCGTGACACGCACTGAGGGATCACACTGCTCGGGTAGAATGTCTAAACACCACGATTCGAGAATCATCACGTCACCCTCGACCGTCTTCAGCGAGATCTCCACGCACAGCGGCAGACAGTTCGTGACCACTTCGCCGTTGAGCGCCTTCTTCGTTTCGGCGAGCACATCTGGCAGGTCCTCGATTGCCAAATTGAACTGCAAAAGAGGGACAGGAACCGATCGTTGATGAATTTGGATCGCAATGAATAACGAAATGAGATTGATTGCTTGACCGAAATTTTGAACACGTCGATTGTGATTAAAATTTAATGCCCACTTAATTGCGGCAACCAGAGCAAGACATGAACAATGTGCTAATAAAAACTATCGTCGGCGCATTCATTACAAGAACATAATTGCATTGCGATGACAGAGACGTGATTCACGCTTTGTATACTTGTAGACTTGCGATTCCCTCCAGAAATATCCCGAACCGATTCATACTCGATTGATCTCGTTAACAATGCATTGTTCGAGACGATAACAAACGGCCAGATTACTCATAATATACATCGGCACTCACCCAATCGGCGCCAGATGGTTGCGCATTGCATTTGATCGACTTCTTATCACCGAGCCGCGACTGGACGATGACTTGAGCCGCCTTGAACGCGAGGAACTTGGTGAACTTCTCCAGGTCCTTTCGGTCCTGCGCGCTTAGCTTCATTTCCATGAGTTGCATTTAGACGATCCGTGAAGTTAAGTATTCGAATGCACTACCGGCATGCACAACAGTTCAACATTGAAGGGCGGTTGCCGGAGACACTCGCGTGGGACGAAGCATGTAAAACACGTTGCCACTTATCGATTGTTTTAGCGAACAGGAGGACGCGTGTCTACACGTGAGACGGCGTCCCACAATCCTGATACGGCTGATACACTTGATGGTCTTCGCGAGAAGTGACGCTCACGCACGTAGACCACTTCCAGAGATTTCCTTCGCTGTAATTTTCTGACGCGCGGCACGTACGCACAGCAACGCCGAAGGGTGTTGCGTGAACAGCCTTCAACCCGACACCGGGCCAGCAAGCAATGCAACGTTGAGCATAACACGCACGCAACACACCGCTCTACGAACTGATTCGTCGATTGTAATAAACCGCGGAACGGCGCCGACAGTCGCGGGCTACCAGCCAGAGTGCGCGAGTAGATTGTTTGGTTTCGAGGACGATCGCGAGCGCGAGGAATGCGAGAAATGTCGTTACGTCATGAGACGCAATGCTTGTGACGCTACATAGGCTACATTGGTTGGGCTTCGTCCCCACTATGCCAGTATTGATTTTTTATTTCTCTACTTGCTGCATGAAATTTATCGGTGATTGGTTAGATTTGGAGCGAGACGGACGCTGACAGAAAATAGGTGGATTCGGAAGCATTTTGTATATTTGCATCAAGGTTCTTGGTGTTTTGCGAAAAATGGTGGAGGAAGAAGGTGGCTAGCGTTACCAAGCGGCGTCAGTCAACGGTCGCAGACCACGTATGCGTTCAAGGCGTGGCTAGACGTCAATTATAAATTTTCTTATTATACACTCCCTGTCCTTTGACATCACTTGATAGTAAAATTAGCACTACTGGCGATTCAATTGTTTCTTGTATAATTCATGCAAAATTCATGGAGTAATCGCAAAAATGCTTCTAGATTGAAAACGAAAATGGCCGAACATAACAATGGCAACAGCAATGATAACAGAAACAACTTAGAATACGAATAAATGTTAGACTTGTTTGCTAGGTAAACTGATAGCTAGTATCAGTAAGTAATATGTTGAAGTATTCAGCCGATAACGGTTGAGAAATGTTTGTTTAAAATCCAAGTTGACGGTTCGCGATGATGCCCGAACACAACATACAGTATTGATTCGGTATGTAGATTCTCCTAGAAACATAACAATAAGGTATTTTCTTCATTAAATTTTCCGAAATTAGCATTTCTATAATTTATTTAATTTTATATAATTTTAATTTTTGCTTCACTTTGTTATATCAAAGTACAAAGTGAGATAAAAGGAAGCCAAACATCCAGCACGTCTACACGATTCGCTGCGATGACTTGGCAACAAGCTGGCAAGGCGTCACGCGTCACGTCGGCGTCGTCGTGCGCTTTGGTGCGCCTCTCATTTTGTGACAATACGACGCGTTGTAGGTACGCGTGGGTACGCGGACTACCTGCGAATTTTTCGTTCGTTTCCAGCAGACTGACTCTACCCAACGCACGAAGAGGCGAAGATACGAATTTTGCGCGCACGCGGGTATCATTGCGCTTCCGCCTACACACACAACTATTATTTATGAGAAGACTTATGTTGTAAAAACGCATAAGGTAAGTTCGTGCAAAACGTTCAATAAGTAAAGAAATTGCGCCTCCCTGAAGGAAGCCTACAGCCACACGACGTGGCCATCTGGTTGATCTGGTTCATCTGGTTCTTGCCGCCCCTTGAGAAGTGTGGTGGTGAAGTTATCTGCGAAATTCTAGAAAATGAAATAGGGGTGGCTGCTTGCATACGGATTAAATGATGTGATCAGTTCGAAGCGTACCTATGAGGAACGAGTTATTAAATTATGTTAATTGCGTGCTACAACATGTAACATCGATTTGTGATATCTATGCCTATCGTGGAGGTGATCAAACGTGGTGAAGTAGGTTATGAAGGTTATGAGGATTTGATAAGATATGGCAAATGTGCGCAATTAATGACTGAAAGGACTGAAAGTCGATAATGCTTAGAAATTGTTAGGTAATGCGGTTTGAACCAGTTTGAACGCAACT